>KN490741.1:0-24721 GCA_000787155.1 Scartelaos histophorus | reverse complement strand
GAGGCTGGAGGGTCCGGGGGTCTCTCTGGGGACCAGAAAACTCTCTGCTATGCTAACTCTTGGGTTAGCAAAGCCTGACTTGTTATGACAGGGAAGTGCTCTGTTTACATTGAACTGTGAGCTTTGAAATGTATCATAGGCAAAGCCAAGCAGTGCAGCCCGAGCTAATGGAGCGGAGGAGAGCAAACCTTTCATAACTGATACGTTGTAACTGCAGTTTTAAGTGTTTTTCTTCTGTAATGTTAATATTAAAAAAGACTTGCAAAGATGACCAGACTAATGGTTGTTCACAGTATAGACATGATACATATATTGAAAAAGTAATGATTAGGGCACTCTGGGTAGAATCCAACCTTTTAAACATGTATTGTATCTAATTGCAATTACAAAAAGTGTCTGAAAATCACATTTGATATTTTGCAAAATCATGCAGCCCTAGAAATCTTTCTAATAAGGGTAGGCCTACTTAGTTAATTTGACTTAGCTTTGTTCTTGCTTTGCACTTTACACCTCCAACACAAACAAGGCAAGTCTTGGCACATTTCTGATGGATTGCTATTATGTCTTTGGAACAATGCAAAATATTGAGATATTGTTTTCTCTTAATATTCCCCACCCCCACACTGTAGCCTATGTGTTACATACTTATATACTCGGTTGTATTTATATACTTGTTTAAGTGGTTTGTGGTAATGGCCCACCATATTTCTTTAATGACTCTAATTATGCAGAGTGCACAATTGATTTGTTGCCAGTTTATTTTCTTTTGGCAAAATCCATATCCACTTTATGCTGACTCATCAGATTCAGTAATTACTTTGTTTATTATTAACTTATGTGGTTCCAGACTTGATTAGTGCCTTAACATGCAATATCCCAATTATTTCTCTATTTATTATTTATTTTTGAGCTGTATTGATTAAAGCACAGGTGTGGTGTTTTTTTCCTGTTCTTTTCCTTAGTTTTCTCCATAGTATATCCCCCATTATGTGAATGAACCTTAAATAGCCAGTCCCATATCATCAAAGATCAGCCTTCATTTCTTAACTTAAATTACTTTACTCTGCATCTGAACAGTGCTTCATTTTCTGCCTTTTTCTTCTCATTGTAATCGTCTTGATGAAGAGACAGTATGATGGCCTGGAGTCAGGGAGAGCATTCCCACTTAAAGAAAGCGCCCGGGCAAATTTGGGACTAGTGGTAATTATTTGGGCCCCATTATGGGATCAGGTTTCCTAGAGTCATTCTCTGTGGTAACCGTTACTGGATATGGGGCTGACACTGTCAATAAAGCCAGAGGAAAGATGACACGCTTTTTGTTTTGACAGGACCAACGCTGTAATGCTCTCATTCGTTTGCATTTCCAAAGAACGAAGAGGCCTCAGAAGCCACTTTTCCAGATGCGATGAGAAACAGAGAAGGAAAAAAGTGCTCCGCTATGCTCCCTTGGCATGAGGCGACCTAGCGTCTCCTGCAGCCAGCATCCTTTCATGAAAATCTACTTAGTGCAGGTCATAAGATACAACACTGTCTGATTAAGGAGTGTGCAGTGACAGTGTGGATCTATGTCATCTAGGAGTCCTGTTCACATATTTAGCCTCGATTGGTTTGGCTTTTGAGGCAGGGAGCAGTCAAAACTAGAGGTACAAGATTAATGTCACAATTAGTGTATTGATTTATCGTGTGTATATTTTCTTTGCCCTGTTTTCTAAATATGTGGCTATTTTTTGGCTAGATATGAGTCACAGCAGGCTGACTTAATAACTTCTTTGACTCATTACAGATGCAGAATACGTACTGAAGTGTTTCTTTATTGCAGTTTGTGTTTTTGCTATAAATCTGCTCTTGGATTGTGGCATAAATTGGTTTCAGTATTATTATTTATTGTCTATGTTTTCCATCAGCATGTCAAGCTTCAAAATTAGCTATGACAGAGCTAATTGCCATGGAAATGAAATCACAAATCACATTTTAAAGTAATATAAATTTCTAATTATTCTCTTATTCTGAATAAAAGCTGATCTGTACAAACATATTCTGAAATGTGATTCGTGTATTAGTTTGTCAGTTCATATTTCAGTCTTTTTGAAGTTTGAACATAATCCTTTTATTAGAACATAAATCACAAATCTAGTCACAACTGCATCTTTTCCCAAATGATTGAGCCTTGGAGAAAAATCCAAGTGTGGTTGGATGGGGGAGCAATTACAACCAATTATGAATGCCTTTAAATACCTGTATTGCACCTTCTCTTTGAAATCTGCAAATCCTTTAACCCTCTCCGACCTATCGCATTACCAAAGAGGCAGCAAGTGAGGTGAGGTGTTACATAACCACACGTATGAACCGTAATAGGTATTTCACATTTTAGAGCGCTCTCTCCACTCTTTCTCAGGTGCTTCCTCTTTATTCAATTCAATTCAATTTCTCTTTATTGTCACATGTGCATATACATACAAGATCTATAGCACAGATGAAATCGCTGTCCTCTCCCACATCAGTGCAAACATTTAAAAACATGTAAAAAAGAAGAGAAAATGTGCAAACGACAAGAAAAAAAGAAAAGTAAATGATTAAGTAACATTCAAATATAGACAAAACAAAAAACATTCAAATTCAAATATAGACAAAACAAAACAAACATTCAAGTATAGACAAAACAGAGATTACAGATGAAATTGAGGTAGTGCTAATAGAAAAAAAATATATATAATAAATAAAACAGTTATTGATTGTCCATATAAAAAAAAAAATAGAGATATATGTGCCAAATATATGAAGTAACAGTTTTTTGATTGTCCATATAAGTGGAAAGTGAGGTAGTACGATATGTGATAAAAGTCCATTGTTCTCAGTGGGTGACAGAGGCTAAGGGGAGAGAGTTGTGTTGAGTCTCCTGCCAGCCTGGGTGAAGAGACTTTAGCAATACATTCATGGTTGAGGTTGTAGAAATACTTATTTGTAAGAACGTAATGGATACGATCATTTGGGCCAATTTAGCAGGTGGGATGAGGACTAACAAAAAATGGTTTTAAAGTCATATTTGGCCTGGACCACAAAGCCCTGTCCAAGGACTATATTCACATTATGAGAAAACCCAACAGTATCTTGAGTCTGCCTCCAGTCTTTCATCATTTCATGCATAGGGTTTGATTCCCTGTTTTCCAGCCCTTTGTTGTAGGATAAACCATTTATACTAATCAATCATCAATTTTTATTTTCTTTGTTGCACTATACACGGCTCATTTATCCACTTTTGCAGAGCTTAGAGCCTGTGCCTGCTTCTTCTGCCTGTCCCCTGAGTAAAACTAAACTTTTTTCTCATATGTAATTGTGATTTTTCTGTTAAGTGTTGTGATTAGATGACTGATTTATGTTTTTAAAATAGGATTTTGTTCAAAGTTCACATATTAAAAGACTGAAGCATGAACTAACTAATAAACTAATACAAGAATCACATTTCAGAGCTGATTGTGCAGCTTTAATCTACAGGGATAGCCATTTTATGCAAAATAAGAGAGAAGATTTTGCGGTTTCTCAGTGAAATTTTGATACTCCAAAAATCATCTGCACCTGCATCCATTCAATTTGTGATTTCGATTTGACTGTGATTAACCTCGCAGCTCTACCCCAGAGTTAGTTTTTGCTCATGTTTATTTCTCTGGATCTCGATTCATTTTTAAAACAGATAATTTCTAAATGACTAAAGCGCTATGGCACAGCTCTCGGTAGAAACAGCCCCGGAGACGCTTCCCTGCAGGACCACGGAGGGACTTCTGAGGAGATCGGTTCACACATGCTATACATACACATGCACACACATGTTCAGACGCCGCGAGCAACAATAAATATCGGTGTTCTCACTCATTAGCTTAACTCTCCCACACTAGTCGCACTGCAGTGTAATTTAAAAGCTTTCTTAGATAGACGTTGATTAGAGGTTTATAGCCTCTGTCAGTAATGAGACGAGTATATTAATAATGCAATATAAAGATTGTTGCCTTGAATCCCTCGGCAACCACAGTGTTCCTTTTGACAGTTACATCGTACAATTGCTCCTGTTGGCAGTCACGATCTCGACTACGAACACAAACAGCTCATCAGTTTTTGCGCTCTTGGCACATTTGGCTGCCAAGGTAAACAACTTTGATTTACTCTTTTTTTGAAGTGGCAATATTCCTAAGTGTAATCATCACATCAAGTTTATTTTTGTTCGGTGTAGTGTAACCAATAAAAGTAAGGATCCCATGACTGTATAGCTTTGAAAAAAATACTTATGAAATGCTCGTGTAAAGTGCTGTTTTTTGATGGTTAAGGCCCGTCTTTTTCAAAACGCTTCAAAAGTTATTTATTTTATTTAGATTTTCAACATTCATTTGAGTTTTTCTGCTAAAAGAAACTACTACTACATGACATCACAAGCTGGAACAGAGCACTGAGCTGTGGCGATGCAAACAAATCTAAATATATACATGTATAAACTCCAAGTATGTAACAACAAGGAGGTAACAACATTTAAACTTAAAGCTTAAAGCTCACAAGAATCAATTTTGTGTCATATAGGACCTTAAATAATGAATAAAAGTTTATTGTTTACATCTGAAAGTGCAATTTAAAATGTAAAATTGGGAATATGTCTTTAGGCCATAAGATGCATAAGATGGTTCTGCTTTGACTTGTTCTAATTGCCTGTATGTTTGCAGAAGTAACTGGACACAGATCTCTTTGAATCACTCCAATCTAAAAGAGGTTTATGCTCCTCCCCATAGGGAAGCTGGCTTTTTAGGGCTGTGCAGTTAATTGAATTTTAATTAAGATGTTGACTGCGGTCTTTTTTAATTGGGAAGTGTACAGCCAGTCCTCTGTGAGTAGAAGCATGTGGTTCTGAGCAAAGTCAATCTTGTTCATGTTCTGAAAACTGATATTGAATGCCATTTTGTATGAAACAAAATACAATTGAAAAACAAAAATCTATTGCTATCGCCCACCCCTACTTTTTTACGAACCAACCTGGCAACCCCTCCAAGCCTAAAACTACATTGGAATATGATTATTTATTAAATATCCTTATTACACTATTTTCTGTTCCATGTTATATACATAATAGATCAGAACATAATTCATATAAACATACCTGGAGTTGTTTTCTCTCACACATGTTTAACACATATTCAGACTCTGTTCATTTCTACAACTGTAAACTCTCTTCCACCTTGTGATTTCATGCAGCATTTCAGGAAGTGGACCACTGTTTTTAAACCGCATACACCTTCACTACAATCATTTGGATCATTTCAATCCTGGAATAGCCAATCTTTACTGAACTAAAGGTAAAAGGTGTTTTTTAACTTGAAAA
Source organism: Scartelaos histophorus (assembly GCA_000787155.1). Classification (NCBI taxonomy): domain Eukaryota; kingdom Metazoa; phylum Chordata; class Actinopteri; order Gobiiformes; family Gobiidae; genus Scartelaos; species Scartelaos histophorus. The sequence continues at coordinate 19,365 of KN490741.1, read as the reverse complement.
CTACCACTTCATGACATCAAAAGGTGGAACAGAGCATTGTGAGCTTTGGAGATGTAGACAGACTAATAATAAAATTTTACTTAAACGTGTGAATGGAAGAAAACACAAGTCTTGGTATGTTTTTGGGGAGATAACAATATTATAACATGGTTTAAAGTTTATAAGAGTCAAATCTGTGTAATATAGGACCTTTAAATAGAATTTCTTCCACTTGTTACTTATACTATTATCTTATTTGATGATTGTGCATATTTGGTTTCAGCTGGTGGTTTGTTGAGGTACAGTCCAGGTCTTGATGGTAATTGAGTGAAGGAGCTTGCTGAGAGGTGCGAGGCCTTTTTAGTTTCTCCACTAACTCACTCTGACATAACTGCTTGGGCTCTCTTCCATGCTGGCAGCACATGAACTAAAATGGTCTCTGGCTGATTATTGGCAGATGAAAAATAAGATCTGTGAGGATAAGTTCAAGGGGAAAAAAAATAAATCTCACCACTGCTACTATATTCATTCCCTCTTTTACTATTGTTGTTCATGCTAAGGGGGAAAAAGAAATGGATATAAAAGCTAATAAAGTTACAATATTCAGAGGATATTTTAACAATGCTGCAAAATGTGTCTGTAAATATGTTGGTTGAGGTTCAAATATTGCATAAAACCATAGAATTGAGAAGGAGGAGGACATATAATTTTACACTTTTGTATAGTACAGTATAGATTATTGACAATACTGATGCTTTGCGTCTGATACTGTAACTGTATAAATGTAAGCACTGCTCTGTCTGAGGTTTGTTAGACTTTAATCTGAGCTTTTTTTTTTTTTTTTTAATTACTATTTGAAGCTGATTTATTCATTTTTTTTTTTTTTAAACATATTTTATTGAAGATTTTTCAAATTTTTCATACAACAAAAAACAAGAAAAACACACAGAGCAGTCTGAGCACAGATATCACACATCACATACATGTTTACATTACTTACTAAAATAAAGTAAAAATAAATTAGGACCTCGATTTACAACCAGAAGTAGAGCTGTTTCATCATAGAGAAAACAATTATCACGACCATTGAAATGACAATCTGAGCTTTATTTTAACACCTGACCAGAGAGAACTGATTTAAAACAGGTGAGCGGAGTTTTTAGTCACTTTTTGTTGAAAACCAAACACCCGAACCGTTGTATTGATCACAGTCGTTTAATCAATATGTCATTTAAATCCTTTTTTTTTTTGTTTTTTTTAATATTCATTCATGGTAATCTCACTTTTATTTCGAGTGGTATTATATTTTGGAAGTTGTATATGAAGAATGCTTTTGACAGTTGTTTCAAAAGAACAAAGGGACATGATGTTGTCAATGTTGCAACCAATTTGGATGGATGAGAAAAAGCAGATTCTATTGTTAAGAGGCTGCGGGGAACTGTTTGTGTTCTCTGGTTTTCTTAGCTTATTTCTCTAGCCTCTTTAGCTCAAATGAAGTTTCAGTACAAGTTTATTTATATAGCACATTTAAAACAACTTCAGCTGACCAAAGTACTGCACATAAAATGTTTTAGCCTTTAGCTGTTTATAGCCAGGGCAGCATGACTCTAAGTGGTGGATGGCACTTGGGGTGGTACAGAGGGTCACAGCCGTCTCATTGTGCACAGTGTGGTCGCATCGAAATAGAGGATAATGTTTAGTCTGGTACACTTAGCAAAACAGAGACTAAACCAGATTTTTGCCTGCAGAGCCTGAAAGCAGCTCTAATCTTCTTCTTTGGCAGGATTTCTCAGAGGTGTAGAATGCAACTGTGAAATGGTCATCTCTAGCTTTGTTTAAAAACACTGGTTTATTTTTCCTGACGGGCCAGACCCATCTACATTCTGTTCAAATCCAGAAGTGTCTGTCCAACCACAGCCACTAATTTGTAGCACGTGTCCCTCAAATACACTTACAAAAACACTTTCTCACTCCTTTTAGCTTAATGTTAAGTATATGAGCGGAAATATATAATCATGAAGTTTTAAAGAGAGGAACAATGTAGTATATAGCAGTGTTATACCAGTAAAGTCACATATTTACATATATGTATTTGATGCATGTGTTATGATTATTTCCTCGACCTGTTATATTATATTTCATTAGAGGGTTAACCTCTAGGATGTCTCTTCAAACGTATTCTTAAAAGTTCTACGAAAGTTTTACGAAAATTCGTATTCATAAAAGTACATGTGATTCTTGTATCAGTTTGTTAGTTCATATTTCAGTCTTTTTTATCAAAGCTTTTGGATGAGCAGAATGAACAGAAACCTATTGTTAAACACAAAATCACTATGCTTATCAGAAAAATCACAATTACATTTTTTTCACAAATCGTTCCAAGCACTAATATAAGTATAAATGTGCACTATATTATAGCAAGAGTAATACAAGTTACTTAAAATACATTTGACAGGTTTTCATGTTTTTCTAATCATGACTTGGTTTGGTGGGATTGTACCTGTGGTAAATATGTATCGTAATGTTACATCAGTTAAGTTTCAATTTGTGGAGAAAAAAGGTGGAAAGAAAGGTGTAAAAATATAGGATGTAGCTAAATAATCCCTCTACCTATATCTACAGTATATGCACAAGGAACACATTTTGCTGTTTAACCTTCATTTAAGAAAATTTAAATAATAGGTTTTATTGTTTATTTTTTCTATAATTTCTATTCATAAATTTTAATGTCAGGTAGCAGTTTGGGAATTGGCTCTAAATATACCATATCTCCTGTCCATTTACAGCTATGAAATAAAATAATACACTTCACCAAAAACTATTAAAAACTAGATTTTTCGTCAGATCCTAAATATAATCTTATTAAATGTGTTTTTCTGACATGAGTAGTCTAACCAGTCATGTGCACTTGAACTTGGTCCATTAAAGAGTGTAAAAATAAGTTATTCTTCCAACTGAACAAAAGTCTGTTTGATATTCCTCATAAAAGAGCAGAGGTGTCATTAGAGAACATTTTTTTCTGACTTTCTTCTTTGGGGACCAAGTTTGACTTAAGGCCTTTAATTTGGGGATAAACTGGAGAGTGTTGGAGGCAGCTGCTGAGGCCGATGAAGGAGGCTGGAGGAGCCGGAGCTGGTGGAGCTGGAGGGGTGTCCTGCTGCCAGACCCACTCACTGTATGGGAATAAGTCTGCAGCTTTGTGGGAAAACTGTGACGCTCAGGCACGTCTGAATACATCGTTTTTAGCATAATGTTGAAATTTACTTCAACAGTCACAGTCTGTAGGATTCATATATTGTTTGTGTAACGGTGAATATATATTCTGCCCTCTCACTCATCGGCCTCTGCTGTGACAGGCCCTGTGACAGACACGCACCAGCCCTTAGCAGTCCATTACGTCAATTGCCCAGATCTGGGGTGCCAGCTGTTGATGTCACCCTTGGGTCTTTTTAATTTAGAGATTTCCGTTGGGTGAGATGAGTGAGAGCCCCACGAGCCAAGCCGCACTCAGCCACATCAAGAGCCTCAGTGGGACAGAACTGTCCTGTAAGGACGGAACCAGAGCAGAACCAGACTGGGATTGTCCTGTACATCTGGGGCCTGCTCTACTGGGGCTTGGGTGCTTGTGTTGGGTCCTTGTATTTATGGGTTTCAGCCTCCTGTTATATGGTGCTATTCTGAGGATGATTGACCCTTCAAAAGATATTACATTTTGTTTTACATTTTTGATTATTATGGCAACAGTCCTAACTCCTGTAAAACTTCTGGATTGGATCCATGTACTGAGTGTTTGTACTGGGTGCTTGCATGAGTGAGAGCGGTGATATGGATGTTGTGGCCCTGTCCCACTCCTCTCCTTGTTCCCGTGACAGCACGTCTGACTCGCAAACATTGCTTGTATCCTTTGAGCTCTTAAATGCTCCCTTTCAGCAGCTCTGAATTTCCTCCCTTTCAGAGGGGATCAAATGTTCCTCACACACACTATCTCTCATTCTTTTAGTCCTCCAGGCTTTGGGTGGGAGCGAACATCGCCCTCCATGTAATTGATTTTGTAGGTTGCCAGAGTTTTTCCTCTTGATATCAACTGTATCTGCTTTTGGAAGGTGACGCCTCAATCTGAGGAAGAGCCCAGCAACTGTTTTTGATGGTGTGAACACAGCTGTAATCGCTCTCTCACTTCAGAGACACTTTCTCACCACTTTTAGTTTCATGTTTGGCTATAAGTACATGAACTTTTAAAGAGACATTTAAAGCAATGTAATAAAAGTTAACAGTGGTATATCAACAAAGTTAAGTATTTACATATATACTTTATGTATTTTATACATATTTACTGTAATTATACTAACTAATGCACTCTGTTTGTGTGTTCCAGTACCATCCTCTGTCTCTGTGTAACACCAGTGAGGATGAGCGCCCCGACTCTGATTTCATCACCATCGTCAAACTGGAGCACAGGGTCCCGCGCTGCCTGCCTCTGCTCGATAAGGTAAAGGTCCCTACTGCACCACAGGCCCATGCTCATGTACAACACCAGGAAAACCATACAGCTGGCCTAGTCTAAGCAGAATGATCAAAATGCATGGCAAATAGCGCATGCTTCATTGTTTTGGTCTGTTATGTGAAAGTGAAAGTAAAAATACAAGAGCTTCAGTGTGTTTATTTACACTATGGAAAGCAAATCACTTATGAGCAATGCAGTTCCAAGCATGTCTAAAAATATAATCATCAATGTAAATGAATTGAAAAGTGTTTTATTGCTAATACAAAATTTGTAGACACATCTGATTTCTCTTAGTCCCCTGATCGCATCTGTTTGGTTGTTGTGAATGTGAATGACGTAGAAAAGGGTGATTTGAGGTTTTGGTGCAAAGACGAGTTAAATTCAGTTGTTTAGCACGCTTGTTCTCTGTGCATGTAAATGTAGAGAGTGTGACCTTTGCCCCATGCACCAGACAGATAAACCGCCCCGCCTGCTGTCATCTCCAGCCCCTCTTCCGCTGCAGGATTTGGCCTTTTAAGAGGAGATGGAAGTATTTGGCAGGTGCTTAACGTTTTGTTCAGTCATCTCTCAGTGCCAGTGCCGGGACAGGAGGGGCTATGTAGCAAGTGGCAGTGAGCCCTGGCGCTAGATGTAAGACTCTGGGACCGCAGCTGTCAGTGGTCCCATCCCAGCCGGCCTTAACCAGACACTTCTCCTCTACTGCTCTCCTCTAATATGAAATCATGTCCATAGCTTCCACCCGCAGAGGCTAATGTACGTCTAAGTGTATTATAACTGACCCAAATCCCTAAGTATTCTAGCACACACACTAGCGTGATTTAAAACTTGCTGCTATTTTTTTCTGACTTTTTCAAGTGGTGGCAAATTAGCAGGCATGAGTATAGTTAGACGACGGGCTTTTTTTAGTTTCTGTTTTCTTTTCCCCTAATTTAAAGCCATGTTGAGTTGCCCACCATGACGAGCGTGCTGGCTTAGATTCCCACACATTATTTGTTCCTTTCTTCTCTCTCTGGTCCTCTGTCGTCACTGGGAAGTGCATTGGCTGGGGCAGTGTGAGGGCGAGAGGGGGTGTCTGTTTTGATTAAAGTCTTAATGGCAACACAGTGTTATCCCATAAACAAAACGCGGCAGTAGCACCGAGGAACAAAGGCGGCTGCTTCCGCTCTCGGCCTGTTGGATGTTGTCGGTCACAGAGTCCCATCTTACATGTCCTGTGCTTTGTTATATTTTTTTTAACAATGTGCAGGTGAAGCGCATGAAGTTACTCATTTTCTTACTTCAATTACCTAGCAAATTTTTGTTCATTTATTTATTACAAATTTTAACTAAAAATAACGAATTGCGCAACAGTTTCTTGAAAGAGATGAGATGCAGGAGAGAGAGCACCACAAGAACATGAAGTTTAGTTGCAAATTGTGAATTTCATTAGTACATCAAAAGTGTTTCAGCACTAGGGCTTCATCAGGAGAAAAAAAAAAAAAGATGAAGACCTAAAAATTCACAATTTGCAAGTAAAACGGTATGCGTGATTTTTCTCTGTTCAAGAAAAAAATAACGTAAAAAGAACAATATAACCTTTATGTTTTTGTTTTACCTGGAAAATTAAAGTCATTTATATTGCATTTATGTCATTAAAACTCTTAAAATACCACAAAATGCTAAACACTATAAACATGCTCTTAATGTGAGTTAACCTGTAACTTGGCCTGGCACCGCCTGCTTGTCTTAATGGAGATACGTTTGTTTTACTGTTGTTGTACTGTGAACATTCCAGGCAAAGAAATGGCATCTCAGTGGAGAAAAGCAGGTGGCAGAAACTCCACCAAAATGCTACATAGTGCAACTTTAATATATACATTAAATTGATTATTTTTAATGTATTTGTCATTTTTAATTGATGAATGGTTTGCATAGTGGCGTGATAGACAGTTTGACCTTTGACCTATATACATGGAAATTAAATAGAGGTCCAGTTTTCTGATTCCAATTGAACTCAAGAGGTTTATTTATTTTGAAATACGCTAGCAGAGTCTATAGTTGTTGTTTGGAAAGTGTGCATGTGAGTAAACTGCTCTGAGGCCACCTGCAGCCTCACTTCCTCTGAGCCAATCAAAGCTCCGTCATATTGGATTTATTGGGGGATTGGTGGTGCAGCTGTCGTCGATTGGCGTTCACGTTTCGGGGCGTTTGAACTCGCAGGGTTTTGGATGTGCTTCGCCATGGGCTCTCCTCTGGACTGCACTTCTTGTTTACTCTGCGTTTGCGTCCGTGTCCCCGCTCCACTGATCTATAGATACCCAGACAGCCGCAGAGGGCTCATGTTGCACCACACGCACTCAGAATAGACCGTAAAGCAAACAAAGCGTGCTGGGAAACCTTGAGGCATAAGGTTTCATTGTTGTCTTTTGTTTTTATTTCGGTGTTCTGTATCGTGATGGCGAGGGATGTGTCAGATTCCTGTCTTGATTTGCAGTGATTGCCAGTCTCACATTATCTCTGAATGACTAAGAAAAGCTCTTTGTATCCCCCCGCTGCTCTTTGTAACACTGGCGTCACAGCTGATCAGTCATTTAATATTATAGATATTTTCACATTCAAAATACAATTCAGGCGCTAGCAACATTTACATAGCACAGGACCTTTTCTTGTATATAGCATCATAGTAGCAAGTGCTGGCATGCAGAGGATACTGTCAGAACACTGTACGATCAAAGCTTTCACTCATAAGATATTTTTAATTATACACGTTGAAACGTTTCTGTTGGATCGTCCACACTTGCTTGTTTCCTTGTAAATGCTATCATTTAAACATAGATTATTCTATGGCATTATACTTACACTGTGGAAACAAGAAGGTCACACAACCAGGACAAATTACAGGTCAGATCTGTGGTGTGGAGAACCCAGTCAGACGCATGTCTTTTTACATCTAAAAATACCTGTTAGCATCACACCAGGAGATGTTGATGACATCAGATGCAAAGTATCAATAATTGTTTGAGAATGAGACATTCCAGACCCAAAAAGATCCATGCCTTAAAGTCTTCTGCTTAGTTATTTGCCTAAACAGGCCACTTCCTCCATGTGACACAATCTTTTATCCTATTACCAAAATCTCCAAAAACAGACAACACTGTGAGACCAAAATACAATTCAACACTTTCACACGATGGCTCTGGTGGAGCTCCCACGTAGTTAAACAGCATCAAAAAGAGGAGCTTTCACTGAACCAAAGCCCCTGTCTGAACTTGTAGACTTCAGAAAAAACCTTGTGTATTGATTCAGCTCCTCTGAGATAAAAAGGGCACTGGCCCCACTGAACGCTAATCTTATTTTCTCCTAATGCAATTTTAACTTAACTGTTATTGTCAGGAGCCAGTGCTGAGATTAAGAGGCACCTCCTTTCACTTTGATTGACAATTTACCTCCGGTCTCTAATCTAATTGTCAAAATGTATATAATCTATTTGCGCTGTCATCCACACTGACAGTTGTGTATCCATAGACTATGCTAACATACTATTTGGAATCTAAAACAGTAACAATGTAAGCTCGTCCACCCGAGACCTTGGGATGAAGGGGAAATCTCAGAACGTGCTTCTTAGGCCAATATAAATATGCCACAATGCTAGTCACGCCAACAACATAACCAACAAACCATAATTATACATGAGATACATAGACTGTAAATATTGATACAGGCAGCTGCATAATGGGGTTGTCACTTGTGATGTTTGAATTGAAAAGATCTACGTCATGGTAAGTGACTAATTCATTCCGCTGCAGCTCAGATCTAATCATATAGCCAAAAACGAATCAATCATTTCCAGTATTACAAAGGAAATGAATGATAAGTCAATAGTATTAACCGTGACAGGCCTATCTACACATAATTCTACTTTTATAGCAGCAACAGCATTATGAGGTACAGACTTTGTGATTCAATTGTACATTTTATTTTCAATGGCCTACACTGTCTTGCCTACATAAAATCAAACTGTCACTGAAACTTTTCAACAGGATTGTGCAATGAACGGAATTTTAATTGAGACAGAGATTCCGTCATTTGTAATTGTCAATGATCGGCTTTTTTTAATTGAGAGAGATACCGCCATTCCTCTTTCAGTAAAAGAATGTGTTTTGGAGCCGAGTCAAGGTGAGACTTTGGAGGAATAAATTTGAAATAATTAGATTTTTAGTGCTAATGACTATTTATTTTAGCTTTTTTTTTAATAAGACAAAATGAAAGCGGAAATTGGTATTGATCAGAAAATCATGATTATTATTTCTTTATTTTATTTTTTGTCATTTCACCCTGCCCCACTTTAAACATATACAGTAATGAAATATAGGTATAATATATTGGTTTATACTTTCCGCATGTAAATTGCACATGGAAATTAGATGCACAAAGCTAAGCAGAGAAAACGTGTGCAGTTTTTATAGTCAGTGTGGCTCATGTGGCTGCAAAAATTGACTGTAGAAATCAAAATTAGATACTAGGGATTCCCACTCCTTTGTCCTGTGTCTGAAAAAATGATCAAATTTGGCTGTGTGGACCCTCATAAACAAAAAAAAATGCTGTTTCAGAATATTATTACTCGTATTATTACAAAAATTCAAATTCCCGCACGATTGTAAATATTATAAAACTATTACTCTGTGATAGAATGACATTTATGAGGAGTTTTATAGTTTTATTTGGTTTAACAGGCTTTATACGAGCTGCTGGTCAATTGTCTAAACCCAACTGCTCTTCAGATCGGCAACTGTGAGAATCCTGTTACAGCCCTTAAGAATGCGCTGTGAATCAGATTTTCTGGAGTTTTCTCAGTGGAAGTTGTGAATTAAAAAAAAAAAAAAAACATTCATCAGTGAGGCCTTGTCATGTTTTTTGTTCTTTGCCCTGGACTGGAACATTGTTTGTTGATTTAGTGTTGGTGTTTCAATGTAAATGTTTCATAATAAAGTCTAAATGACTTTATGACAAAACCAATATTGATAACTGCAATAGTGATAACACCATATCTGGACAATTGTTACAAAACTCTATTACAGAAGCAGAATTTGAACAGCAATTGAAGACCTAGTATTCTGTAACACTACTGTCAACCCTGACCTTATGTGACACTATGATGGTTTTACGGTTTGCTTAACTTTGGCTCATGGAAGGCAGGAAGAGCTCGAAAACAAGGAAAGCCCTATGAAGCGTCGTAAATCTTTTTGTTCTTGACAATGTTTTTGTGTCTGGGGGCTCCTTCTCTTTCTGAATCTGCGTCCAATGACTTTAGTGCATCAGAGACAAGTTAAGACGGCCTCAGAACATCTGGAAAAGCGGAGATATTTAGGTTTGAGTCAATGCAAAAAGCAGCATCTACACAATGGACATATTGGCTATAGTACTTAAAGATTTCTGTTTAACTTAGCTCATATTATTACTGCTTTATCAATTTGAGACATCCTGGTTCTTAAAGACGATTGGCAATTGCTTTAAGTCAAATCGAATAACCCATATTTGTATCCATCTCTTAAGCATAAATCTGTGTTCTTAGACTTCCCACATGACAGGCCACTTACTTAAAGTCTTGTGAGGGACATTAGTGAATGTGTTTTTCAGTTAAGCCTGCACTGGGTCAGGTCTTTTCTTCCTGTTATTCCAGAGATCGTATTGCTTCTGTGTCTTAACGGATTGGTTTACACTTCTTTGATGTGTGCGAAGCGTCTGCTGTAAGAGTTGAACTGGCTTTCAGGTCACCATTGTTAGTCTCACTTCCTGTGCACTGTACTAATCTGTGGTTAATTGAGTGGAAAATGAGCAGTGAAATGAATGATGGGTTTATATGACAATGAAAGTTATTAGTTATTATGAGGTACAGTTGATTCAATAAAACAGTCTGAATATGATCCATATATTTTATGAGGGTGATTATCAAAAGTACCTTTTGTCCCTGAGAAGTGCACTGTGTAACTGTGGATGGAACGCCAAGAGCTTTTCTCTATGGAGATGTTATTGCTTTGTCTGGAATGTTTCCCAGTATGGTATTAATCCTTTTTATCTTCATGGAGACCAAAGTTATAAGTCAAATCTGTGGAGAAGTATCCTCACTCACAACAAAAATGCTTGTTTTTTTGAGTATTTTTGAGCTTTAAAATCATTTATAAGAATAAGTGTGATGTAGAAGTGTTTAATGTCATCCTGTGGAACACTGCAGGCAGACCAGTGGCATCAGGTGATGGAGCTTCAACCTAAATGTTCCATAATGTGCCTTTTAACAATTAATAATTAAAAATAATTGTTGTAAATGTAACATATTGTTGATTTTGTAGTATTGTAGTATTTTATAGATTTCTTATTGGTAGAACCCTCTTCATTGTGTTTATATTTTAGCCCCTGAAAGAGCTTTAAAATATATGTTTCTCCTTTTATGCCATTTAATTTCACTTATCATCTAGGCCTATCAGGATAATTACTAATATATATGTGTATGAAGTATATGAAAGCTGGAACAATATATTTTGGGGCTCAGTATTTATCATGTGTACAATTTCTTTGCAATAGTGGGGGAAATTTTCTTTTTTTTTTCTTTTTTTAATGTAATAAGGTAAGATTTGTGCTGTCATTTCTATAGCTAATTATTGATTTGTTCTTTTTATAGGTTACAGCTCGTGCTTTTTTAATGATACACAGTGACAGTTGCATGAAGTAGTTTCAGTATTATTGTTTACTGCAATATCTCGATGTAGCAATAGTGTTTCAAAATTATCAAAGTTATTGTGACAGGCCTGCACTTGTCTTGAAACAAACTGCAGCCAGGACAGGACAAGCTCACTGTCTTGGCCTTAACACTGACCATCTATTTTTACAGAGCGCGTATGATAGATGTAAAGGGTTGACAGGTGAATGGAAAAGTCATGAGAGGAGTGTCCCAAACTGATATGCGTCCTCCATTATGTCTTGCACACACCGCCGCTCCACTCGGACATGCGGCTCAACTCTTTTCTTTCTCATTTCCTTTGCTGCTAATGATAGCCTCAGCCTTAGTGCTCCATATCAATGTAAAGATAAGTAAGATGTCTAGACAGCTAAGGACTTCAATATTTGTCATTACAGCGTGGTAGACTCATGGTGATTTAGTGGGGGCAGGACCAGACAGTTTCACTAAAGACACATCATATATAATAACTCAGTTGTGTGATCCAGTTCACAATGTTTTATCTACTTAATTTAATATTTTTGTTGACATTGACGCTCTGAACTTCAGCTTCTCAAGAGGTGTAACTATCTAGCCTCCTTAAAGCTGGTGCATTAGATTTTTACACTGCAAAGCATGAAGGCATTTATATCTCTCTAATTCATCCCTAGCTCCCCCTAAAGCCTTTAGCACATTGTCACATCCACATTTTGGGTGCGTGCATGGGTTTAGGACAGCCTTTTTCAGATTGCGAAATCAAACTGGATTGGATTGCCAAAGCACAGCCAGTCAGAGCGCTGCTTCCAGGCTGATGAGAAATAAAAATACTTTATTATCAGCTACAGATATCTGACTCATTTTGTTACAAATTTCTGCTGTTAAAATACTGACACTTTGCAGCTGATGTTATCAACATTCCCTGGAGTGTGATGCTAACTGTGGGCTGTGTTCTGTCTGAGGCTTTATTTTAATGTGTTCTTTCTATTAACACAATATGACCATTAAGAACTTTGATTTAGTTGAAACTACAGCAGATGAGCTGATTTGTCTCTCACACAAAAGCTCTCACCATTTTTGTTGAAAATCAAACTCCTGATCACAGGCTCCTGAAAATGTGTTGTTTAAATCTATTTTGTGTTTCTTCAGATGATCTTTTTTTAAATTACAGTATTTGCATGGTATACTGATAACTCCTAAACATTTTACCATTAGAGATACATGAAGAATACCCCCAGCAAAGGACACCTGAAAATTTATTAATTAACCTCCAAAAAGTTGCCTACCCAACTTTCACCCTTTTAAATCCAAGCCAAATTTAAAAAAAAAATCTCACTAGATCATTTTCCACATGTGTGTACAGTTTTGTAGCACGAGATTGTCCCACCCCATGATTTAGTGAAGAGATTAATATCATTCCTTACAAGTGTATTGTACCAATGTGGCGTGTGTAGTGAATACCACTGATGCTATAGGCTGATCCGAAGCCAGGAAAGCCCGGTCATCCGTCTTGTGCTGTCGTCACCGAGGGAGACAATCCAGCCGCTACAAACCAACCACTGCAGCCACCTTAAAGCTCTCTTTGCACAGACTCTGAAAAGCTGCTGATGCTTCAGGCCATTGTGACTGCAGTCTGCTGTGAGGGAATCCCCGGCCCAGTTTAATGAAAGAGTCTGCCCACTTTGTATTGGATTAATGCCACTTTTCATCTTTGACTTTCATGTTGTTTGAGCTGCAGTTCCTGTATCAGTCACAGAGTAGATCAATTAAAGGTCCTATATCACACAAAATTGATTCTTGTGAGCTTTAAACCATGCTTTGTTTTATTCACACAAGTTTCTGCATTATTAGTCTGGCTACATCTCCAAAGTTCAAAGTCTGGCTACATCTCCAAAGTTAAAATGTTCTCTTCCACCTTGTTAATAGCTACTTTTTACCTCTTTAGTTCAGTAGAGATTGACAATTCGAGATCTGAAATCATCCAAATGATTATAGTGATTGTGTATGGAGTTTAAAAACACAGTGGAGCACTGTATATTACCTGTATTACCACATGACATCACAAGGTGGAACAAAGTGTTTCTGTTTGAGAGAAGAACACAGCTTATGTGCAGACTGTGTGTGTTAAACATGTGTGAATAAAACAAAACAAAAAAAACCTGCAGGTACGTTTGTGATGAGGAAACATTGTTACATAGATCAGAAAATATTGTCATATAGGTCCTTTAAACAAACAAGTATATTATTTCATTCCAAATTGTACAGACTGCAAGAAATACATAAAAATATCGGATATAAAAATAACATAATTGTAAATCTTAAATAATCTTAAATGTATAGATTGACTGTATTTTAGATTGACTGTATTAACCTTTTCATGTCATAACAAGAATTAAAATTATATGTTCCAGTTAGCTGTAATTTGCGTGTCAGCGAACCATCAGAATCATTGAATAAATCATACTGATCAAAGATATCCATCTTTATCCACACTTTCTCACATTTCAGAGGCATCTTAAAATATTCCCCAAACTGAGGTTAAATCCAAAGTCTGTCTCCTGGAAAACCCTTATATCCGATATTTATTTGGGGAAAAAACTTAAACAGAGGTAATGTGTTCCATGACCAAAGACACATGTACATGAGGAAGATCCTGATATCACATGTGGACGTGCAGAGAGAGAGAGAGTACAGAGTCCAGGACATGTGCTATTCTGGACTATGTAGGTTAGGCACTTTGGGGTCATTCCTGTACCATTCAGTACCACATAGATGTTTGCTTATATGTTGCATGAAGTATAAATACAGTAAAATATTTTGCTTGTATTGTCTTTTTACCATTTTGGAAGTGTAGAAATACAGTCTTGGTCATAGAGTTTGCATGTCTTAGTGCCCAGGGAGGATTATACACAGGTGCAGCTTGCATGACACATACCTACAGTGATACTTGAAAAGTTGAAACAGGAGGCAGAACTACGTGTGGTGTTTTGGAGTGTCTGAGCGAGAGAAGTGGTGATTAATATTTAATTTTCAAACTCAGACCTTCAAACCCTAACATTAAAAATGTATCTGATAAAATTTTAAATTAGTATTTTGTATTTGTCACCTAATGTGTCATAGTGGAGCTAGTGGATTGGATCTTGAACTGAACTAACCTTGTGTGTAGCAAAGCTTCTTTTACTGGAGAAATGTGTGTTCTCCAGTTTATTTCCTGTTTACTCTTGTTTTATTCACACCTCTTGATGTATTAAAATATAGTCGAATATAGATCAAGTGTTAGTTTTAAACAAGGTCTCAGTGAAATTATGTGGATTAGTGAACACAGCTACAGACCTGAGCCTTTTCTTCAGAAAGTGTAAAACCTGTAAACTTCTTGGGTACGCAGGCCATTTACTCATGACTAGAGATATTTTACATTGATAAACAAGCTGAAAATTTGCAATGCATTGATTGGAAGTAAGTTAAAGATTAATGGTGAACTGAATAACCCATGTGGATCCATTAAGTTGTCTAAAATCATACATGATATCCTAACATTTAGATCAGGTGGTATTGACAAACTAACCTGTCAATCATTTGCATATCTTCTGCATGCACTCTGATGAGAGATAAACATGAAAGCAGCACACTTACATTCCTGTCTTTCCAAAGTGCACTAAAAGCCCTGGCAGGCGTGTAAGCAAGCATGTAACCTGCACCGACAGTTTAATAATAATCAGTCATGCTTAAATACCCATGAATCCACGCGTGACTGTTTGATCTGCCTTCTGGGTCAGAGTTGGGCGGAACTAGGGCTCACGACCTCGGCACATGTCACCTTGACCTGGCTTTGTCATAATGCTGTCATCACTTCCACCCATGAGCTGTGAGTGATTGGCAGAGCTTGTAGTCACTCTGTCACCATTGTGTAGTGCTATCTCTGCCACTCTTGCAATGACTTCTGGGAAGTTTGGAAGCATGGCATGCCCCGGCTGTGGCTTCAGCTCTCATCCACATGTCTTGAGCTAGCGTCTGTACCGGCGTTGCTAAGCTAAACATTGACTTACCACGTACAAAAAAATCTGGATGTTTTCAGATCGCTTTGCTCTTTTCCCAGCTACTAGCGATTAGCAGCTTGTTACTCCAGTTTTCTCACTCTTCTGCGCTTCCTTTTTTCTGACTCCTCACTCCCCGATTTGGCACGTAGGGAGGGACTTTGCCCGCGGAGGATATAGTCATCTGGGATTGGAGCATGTCAACAGCGTCACCGCAAGACTTTTGAACACAAACAGCGAGATGGAAAATAGACTCTTCTGGAACGTCACCTGAGTGTGTGCATTTGAGGATCGCCAAGAATGTCCTCACGAGCGCTGTAATGTTTAAACCACCCTCGCATTTATCTTACACATGTCGGGGGATGAAAGACGGGGCTGGTTATTGCACTCACCTATTAAAACTATGAGTACAAATTAACTAGAATCACCAGCTGTAGATTATTTGCAAGACTTGGAATTACTTTTAGTTAATATCACACAAGGGGCTCTGCAAAAAGTAATATGCATTGATACTTTGCAGTGATGTTGCTCTGGGGGTGTTCTGCATGTTTATTGGCGGAATGTTCAGAAGTTACCATGGTGACACAATGCACACAATAGCAAACACAGGCAAAAAGATTTTAAGATAGTCAAACAAAAAAGTCAAAATGGATTTAAACCTGGAATCAATACAAGCGCTCATTGTTCTTTTTAGGTGTTTTCAACAAAAAGGTGAGTGTAACTGAAAAACTGCTGGCTCATTTCTGACTGTAATGTTATGTGTGTGAGACTTTTTAGTAATACAATTCAGCTCAACTGTTGTAGTTCCAACCAAGTCAGCTCTTTTTGGTTAGATTGTTGTAAAATAAAGATTAAGTCTAAGTTAAGGCTAACAGAGCTTCTAAAGGAGTAGTGCCTCCAGTTAGCTTCACACCCTTGGGGAATGTTGATGACATCAGCCGGAAAGTATCGATATGTAGTTTCACCGCCTTGACAATTCTATACAAATCACTGAGATCACTTGAAACTTTATGCTATTACTGTTTTTACTTATGGCGAAAGTACTACTACGATCTATACTAACACTGCTAGAATGGACTTGCACTGCTGCCGTACTGTAGAGTACTGACTGCGTTATAAAATATTTCATTCGGTTCAATTTCCACAAAAGACATTGCATGCTGTTGTGCACTTGGGCAAGACACATTGGCAAATATGCCTTTAGATGAAAATCCGTAAAATGCACAGCTCATTAATAGTATTCCCTGCATCATAGTGTAATGAATAGGGATGCAACAAGATTTGCTGCCTTTTTAGTTTAGTTCTAGTTTGGGCAACGCAAGTTAAGGGTTGGTAAGTTACATCTTTTGAGGAGGTGTGGTTCCAAAAATGTAGGTTTGCAACTGTAACAAGAAATTTGTGAACGGGGACAATTATTTTATTATAAATGGTTTCAAAATCTTGCTTTGTCTTGTTCTTGTGGACTTAATCTCATGTCTCGTCTTGTGTAGATTCTGTCTCATCTCACCTCAGTAATTCCGTCCCATCACTGGTGATTCTCAGCTGCACACACTGACACAGCCTCCTCCAGCATCACTAGTCTGTGTTGTTTATCTGCCCCAGTGGCACCTCAGCACTGCCCTCTCCCCTCGTCCCCTCATCCCCTCTCGCTCCTCTCGTTTCCCCTGTCCCTCTGGTCCCTCTTTCCCCCCCCTTCCCCGTCCCTTTGGTCCCACTGGTGTTGGGAGGTGTTTGTTTCCCCAGGCGTCACTACTACAGGCGCTTGTGTCACTTCAAAAGCGGCGCGCGGGGTCAGGGTTTCATCAGGTTGTCGTCGCGTCTTGGCACAGCGGATCAGAGAGCGCAAAGAGGGGGAAAAAAAAGAGAAGGAGGTCCTAAAAATAGCCCCATATGACATGCTCATAAACAGACAGAGGCCAGATGATGTCGGCCACTGCCAAATTACTGTTATTAAAATACCTCCATCCTAAAACGGTTTGAGAGATGCCTCCAGAGCCAGCAGAGGGCCGGAAGAAGTGTATTGAGGTCAATCCTGCGAATCCCTCTGGTTTTTATTCATCCTGAGTTATTAGCAATAATATAGTTCAGTTATTTTTTAATGTTATTTTACAGCCCACATATTCAGTGCTGTAAAAAACTACCAGAGCACCTGAAAACATCTGGTAGGGATGTCATTTGACAAACATCCTGATCCAATAAAATTATAATAATGATGTATACACAATGCTTGACTGTCTCCATGGAAACAAGTATTTGATCACCAGGCAGAGTTATACGTCAGAACTGTGGAGAAGTACCTCTGCTCACAGTATGCAAGAGAGTTTGATGTTATAAGTAAAGCAATAACATTTCACTGGTGACAAGGGGCATGGACCCCGCAAAAGAAAAGTTACACAGTGCAGTTTTAAGTTACACAGTTCAGTTGTATAATAATTCAGTTGTTTTCATCTGAGATAAACCAGATCATTTCTACAGATTTTTTTTTCTTTCTTTCTTTTTTTTTTATTACCTTTCTACCATCTAATTTTGTGATCTTATTTGGGCCCTGGTCAGACCTTTTCTATTATTATTTAAGCCTATGTCATCCTTGTTCCATAAACATACAAAAGCATGATACGAAAGTGTACACAACAACAACTTAACAAGCCTGATGCAAAGTACAATAGCTTAATTAGCGGGATGCATGCTGATTGTGTTGTGATAACAGTGTGAAGCTGGAGCCTTTAACTCAAAAACAAAAGTGAAACTGTAAAATATAACTGTCAATATAGCATTTTCAAAACAATAAAAGGCAACATGGTGATTTAAATATGTCTTGTGTTAGCAGTTAATACTCCATACAAGTAAAATCATCGATCTTTAATATAATAAACAGAGCAGAGAGGTCGGAGAGAGTTCTAATCAGACAGCTCTCAATGTTTTTATTACCATGTCTGTTTGCTTGGCTTTTATAGGACTGGTGATGCCGTAATTACTAGAGAACCTTTCGTTATTTATCAATTAATGGTGTTGACTTTGAAGTCTGGATCACACCCACCGACTGTTGCCATAGTTAAGACATTAAGTCATTAGCTTAATGATAGAGGTGAATGATGTACAATTATGTTATTGACGCTGTTTAAAAAAGACCAAAATCAGCTTTGATTAAATATCCTTTAATAACACAGGATATCTCTGTTGCACCAGTATTTTCAGTAGACATAGTTTGAGACATCTGATTAAATTAAATAAATGTGCATTGTGTAACTTTTCTGGTTCAGGGTCTATAAAATGCTTTTCTCCTCAGATTATTGCCTTGTCTGGAATGTTTCTCAGTATGATATTAAAACTCATAAAGACAAACCAGATTACGTTACAGGCCAGATCTGTGGAGAGGCAAACTCTTTCTTAATATTTTTAATAAATGTAAAGTAGAGCTGTTTAATGTCATACTGTGGAATATTCCAGGCAGAACAATGACATATCCATAGAAACAAGCAGGTGACAGATGCCTCCACAGAACCAAAAAATTACACAGTGAACCTTTAACAGAACAGAGCGCAGAAAAATGGTGGAAATGAATTCTGAATGCTCTTTGAAAATGTTTGGAGTCCCTCTGAGGTTGTGTTGAAAGATAAGCTGCATTCACACAAGTTTGCAGATCCTCCAGCAAGTGAGGCAGGATCACACCCAAACAAAACACCAACCCTTAGCCTCCAGCAAAACAATTACACCAAAATAGAACAACCGCAACTTCTTTTTTTAGGCTACTTTCCTTTTTGCATGTAAATTCAAAACATTTTTCCCATCACGTAGGTGGTCTTGTGCTTTTTTGACGGTACAGTTTTAATTTACTGTACTTCAGGTCTACTGTATTGACTGTTAATGTAGTGACTTGAGTTTTTATGCCCGGTCTTGCAGCGCTGAGATCTGTTTCCACATTGGGAGGGCCGGCAGGATCATATGATGAGTGTGTAATGGCCCTCCAGTTACAACAGTTCTTGTATCAGCCTCTCCCAGATGAATGAGGCGTTCAGGGGGCACTACGTTATGATTACTGCTTTTAATCTTTCAAGAGTTTTCAATCCTAGAGTTTGAGCTTTGCACTTGTGTATTGGGCCCTGTCAAGGAGAGCATGAAGCCCATAGCTGAACTGTATTATTTGGACACAGTAGCTCACA
>JACN01061222.1:0-28151 GCA_000787155.1 Scartelaos histophorus | reverse complement strand
AAAACAAAAATACCTGATAAAAAGAGAGATTTGGCTCCATCGGCTCTGGCTCCGATTCAACTTTCTATTGAATAAACGTCGATTCTCTGCCTGGTGCCGTCATGTTAGCCAGTTTGGTCTTACAACGTTAGCATTAGCCCGTTCTACGCTAACCACCTGCCCTCTGCGAGTAAGAAGGGGCGTTACCTTCAAGTACCTGGCTCCTGATTGGCTCTTTGGTTTGCGTTGATATTCACGGTCGAAATTCCAAATATGGGAAATATGGCGAATTCTCTGCTGTAACTGCTGGCGTCGATGGGCTTTGTTTGACTGGAGCCGAACACCGTGGGTGATGTTACACTTTTTTTAAACAGCCGATGGATTGAACCCTATAAGACTTTACATTTGAAGCGAATACAAGAATGCACCGGTGTTATTTTCGTTTGCAGGAAATCCCAAACGTTTAACTAACATTCTGACCTTTTAGACTAAGACGGGAGGAATCCGCGATGATGTCCCTCGCTGTTTTTATTGTTTTTATTACGCTGAACCGACTCCACCTGACCCGTGCATGAGTGAGTCAGTCTCCACACACCGAGCTGCAGGTCTGGAGGAGTGCGAGTTATGTCCAGGCTGTTTTGATTTGTGCGTTTCTCCTTCCCAGAATCACCCTGGTATTTGAGGCACGCCTGTCCAAACACAGCCAACCTGAGCACCTATGTGGCCCTACACCAGCATCTGTACACACTCTGCTCTGGTGAACCACAGCTGGGAGGAAGGCTGTTTGCTGCTCTATACTGCATGAATCCAACATTTTTTTTTATTTATTTAGTTTTACAGCTCCAGACAAATTATAGGTGTGGCGACATCTTGAAAGTATTGATATTGTGTTGTTTCGCCAATGCAGCTACAAATGATTTCAGCATTGTTCCTGCGGGAAACATTAGTACGTATTGTTTAAAGGTAAAATGTGTCACTTTCTGGAGAAAATTCTTCATGGTTAAATTTTATGCCGTATCATGGATGAAAATAGCCAAAGGAGACATGAAGTTTTTCAGTGCAATAAAGAAAAAAACATAAATAAACAAGAGAAAAAATAATTTAATAATAATATAATTTCACACAGCTTAAAGCCACACTATGAAACTTTTTGACTTTTTTTCTAATAGGAATGCAACAATGTCAGTTCCAGGGAATCAATTCTGAGTTTTGAGCCAATGAATATTGTAAGAAAGACATTTACAGGCCAAATGTGAAATGAACATACATAGTTTTATGTCATATATCATATCTGTGAATAAGTCCACAGCAAAAACTGAAGGGTTAAAATTTCAGGGTAAAATATTTCAGAGTTGTTTTTAACACAAAAAGTGTTATTTTAACTATTTTAAAGTTAAATGGAGGTTCTAGCCTGGGTTGTCAGTTTCCCCTAGT
This sequence comes from Scartelaos histophorus, assembly GCA_000787155.1. Lineage (NCBI taxonomy): Eukaryota > Metazoa > Chordata > Actinopteri > Gobiiformes > Gobiidae > Scartelaos > Scartelaos histophorus. The sequence goes on along the minus strand of JACN01061222.1, from coordinate 26,738 downwards.
GTTAATTCAACTTCCCCTAGTGTTAATTCAGCTTCCCCTAGTGTTAATTCAACTTCCCTTAGTGTTAATTCAACTTCCCTTAGTGTTAATTTGGCACCTCCCACCCACCACTTCAAACTCCCACAAGAGAAAAACTGTTTCAACCAGTTTTGTCCATAATTTCATCTTAAATGAACTAAAATAAAGTGTAAAAAAAAAAATAAAAATAAAAAATAAATGGAAACAAATCAGGATAACCCTACAAAGTGTTATCTATTTACTATCAAAATTTTAATATAACTCTTGATTTTGGGGTTAAACGGGATCTTTAGTCCAGTGTTATTTAATAAACCCTAAGAAAATGTGAAAATTGATTCTGTGAGAGTAGATTTTAACACTCTGCTGTGTTGTATGTGATATATACTTTCTTACTCTGCACTAAATTCAAAGTCTCCATATTGGTATTGGAATTAAAAATTTGGATTTTGGAAATTTGGAAAGGATTTGTAAGTAACAGAAACGATCATTTCCAAAGGTCCTCATCTGCACAGTGTGTTTAAGGTGAAGACGTTTCAACTTTCTTCCAAGACGGCAAAACATTTTTACTCAACTCTCCTGGGAGTGTCTATTACATTTTGAGGTACGCGTACAATATTTTTTAAGAATCCGAACCTCAAAAACTTCACATTAACATACGATTCAAGTTTTTTTTTTATTTCGCAAACGTCTACGAAAGAAAATCCGCTATCAGATTCTCAACGTCCGAACTATTTGGGTAACATTATAGCGCATGCATTATGTATGATACCCCAACGCAGCAGATGTTTCCCATTAATCTGCATCCAGACTTTTCAAATTGAAGCCAGCGACACAAAACAAAAACCTTAGACAAGACCTTAAAAATCACGACGATACTTTTGGTACAATTTCATGGCTTTCCCCCCGTGGATTATCGCACTGACGTCAGGCCGTTCTAAACTATGGCGGATCTCAGGTGTCCGGGTCTGGAAGTGCCATCATCATTACCTTCATTATACAGACTACAGCCGCTGTCTCCCTGCGTCCATATGGAATCTCACTGTATACGTCTGCATATACAACCGCTCCGTCCATATGTGAATCTTGGAACTCTTCTCCGTACATTCCAACTTTTTCTTACTCCAAGCGTATATTACAAGCCATCCAGTCTCCAATTACGCTTTCGGGCTCATTTGAAACATGCATATCTATAGTGATCTCTAAAACAGCACAGTATTCTTGTGGCGAGGGGGAGTTGCATAATTTGATCTGTCGGCCCATGTCAGCAGCATATGGAGCCGTGGCCCTGGTCCAAACTGTACAAACGCTTGGCAGAGCGGAGGAGGAAAGTGGGTCAGGAGCGAGCAGGTCCTTATACAGCCACTGACTTTCTCCAAAACAGCCAAGACTTTGACCTATTTATGATCACGACGTTAAACCGAAGAGTCCATCTGCATTTGTTACAGAGACTAATAGTGATCGCATAAAAATCGTCACGTGTGCCGTATTTTTCAGACTATAAGGCGCATCTAAAATCATGATGTTTTCTCAAAACTCAACAGTGGCCTTATAATCCAGTGGCCTTATGTGTGACCTTTGGTTGTGTTTAACCTCCAACCGATTTGATGTTGTCCACATTAGTCTAATAAGGTATTAGTGGGCGAGTCAGGAGGAGTAATATGTTGGCGACATATAGGGCGACTGTGCAACATACCGGTAGTTCTGCCGTGTGCTGTACAAGGACCCAAAATGCACCTGTTAAGAGACATGCACCATGCAGATTTCAGGTTTTGTATTTTTATGTTAAAACTGAACAATGTTGAGAGGATCCAGGCATGTTTGATGCCCAAATCACCAACTGTTAAACTTGTATTTTTGTGTTTGCTACAACTGAGAGTTATTGTAAATGACCTGAATAAAGTTCGATTTATCCCACACACGTTTTGTTTCTCTTATTGCGCCTTATAATCCGATGCTCCTTATGTGTGGACAATGACACAACTGACATATTATTTGATACTGCGCCTGATAATCCGGTGACCTTTATAGCCCCAAAAATACGGTAATTGGTTTCACGTGTCACTCAAATGCAAAGAACATTTCCTCTTGAAAATTCTCATTAAATTCAAAATAAAATATATAACAACCTGAAATAAGTAATAGATGGAGCTTAGATTGTTGATTCTGTATAAATCTCAATGTTTTATCAAGATTTTTCTCCTTTTTTATGTGTCAGTAACTGAACATACATCTTTCTGATTGTTTAATTCGCCTGTCAAATCATGGACACAGGATATGGCTCTAGATCCTCATATCTTGGTAAGTTTTTGTCAAAGCGGTTGGTTGTTTCTGGTCAGGTAACACATATACTGCAATGTACAAGTGGGCTACTACAATGGAAGTATATTAAGATCTAGAAGATGAACTAAAGATGCTGTGGTGTTGTTTTCAATGGCCTGTTTTAGCAAAAAAGGCCAAAAATATCAGAAATGATCAGTTCTGACCAATCAGAGTGCAGGACTAGGCTGAATCTTCCAAAGCTAAAATTTGGAGAATTTATTTTTCTTTTTTTAAGCTGATATTGTTAAAGTAGATAAGAATCCCTACAAATTCAGAGCTAGTAAGTTTATAATAAACCTGAAAACAAGATGAATAACCTGATGTAAGTTTTAAAATCTTAGCCAGATCAGAGAAATTTGCAGTGGACTCCATCAAAAATGAGTAAAAGATAAAGGAGAAAATAAGAAAATAAAAACTGTGCATTAAGATTTTAAAGCACGTGATCTTTTCCTGTTTATGGGACTATTTTGAAGACTTCAGACTAAATTTTCCATTTGAAAACCATGGACAGGGGGACCGTAAATACAATCTGAATTAGCGGACTCCTGCTAGTGCATCTGGCCACTAAGTAAATAAGAAGATAAACTTTGGGTCCGTCAGGAAATCAAACACGTGGGGGTTGTTAGTTCCCGTTGTTCCAGTAATTGTGAAACTCATTTTACGGCAGCAGCTTTGAGGTTAAAACCACAGCTTAAACTCACTTGACTGTATCTGTGAATCAGTCTGAAGTTACTTGTTCGACTTGACTCCTCCAAATGTATGTTAGCACAATAAAATAACAAAAAAACACACTAACACAAAGAAAATGCATACACAGAGGATATTGATAATGATTTTTCTTCTTTTTTTTAGATAAGATAAAATATGCCTTTGTTAGTCCCACAGTGCGGAAATTCCAGTGTTGCAACGCACAGTTAAAGAACAGCAGTAAAATGGAAACATGCAATAAAACAAGATAATAAATAATGGCTTAAAAATAATTTAAGAATAGACTTAAATTGACTATTAAGTACAATAAATGTAACAGTGCAGCATATGAACAGAATAAATCTCAGTAAAGTGACTTCAGTATATTATAATGTTATCTACGGTAAAATTAGACAGGATACATATCAGTAGAGTGACTTAAGTGAATTGTATCAGACAGATAATATATTTGAAATTTTGTATTTATGGAAATTAGAATGAAGTGATTTTTGACTGTTTTAAATGTTTAATGAAGAATTGGATAGTGGTTATTTTAAAGGTTGTATAGAGGATTTTGCAAGGAATGAGGAGGACAGCAACGGTTTGTCCTTTTTCAAATGCTAAACATGCGGGGTTTTTAATGAAGTAGTTTATCCTAGAAAATAAGTTCTCTCCTCATCGCTGCACAGGACTTGTAAACACAACTAACGAACGACTAATATAACAAGCAGCAGCAAACAGACTTTTTCTTTGCGTTGAAAATCGGGTTTTCAGATACAGGATATCACATTTGTGTCCTGAAAAACGTCTGTCGAGCTCTTGGAAATAAAGAAGTAATTTAGCTCCAGCGCGTCAGTCTTTAGACCCTCGTCTGCTTCAGTGACGCCATCGCTAGAACGAATCTCCTAGAATCACCTTCGTTCGGCTTCGCTCCTTTTCCTCGTCTCTTCTCCTTTCATCGACCTCAAAAACTGATTTGATTTTGCGGTGAACTGGTCGTGGATTCTCGTCGTCGCGACAAACGTTGTGCAAACTGTGAGGAAGCTCCAGCTGGAAAAAGCCTCTAAGAGTGTGCCGCATTGGTTTAGTAAACAGTGCATAAGAGCCGTATGTAGAGCATCTGTTCTCTCTGAGTTTAATGTTTTCTGTGCACTGTCCTTGTTTTAAATAAAATAAATAAAACAAAATAAGTCGATATAGTAATTATTGTGACAGGCCCAGTTGTGAGTTTCGTTTAACTAATGTAACTTTTCTGAGAACTTAAAACAAAAACAAAAAGCCCTAGAAAAACAGGGATTCTGACTGTGATTAAGATTGCCTCTCCGTAGATCTGACCTGTAACTTGGTCTGGTTTGGTCTGGAGAAAAGCAACAGCGTTAAAAAAGTCACACAATTCATTTTAACACCCCAGAAGTGCGCTAAAATCAGTAAATCTTTGTCAACTCTGCCTGGTGAAATTTGAAGGAAAAATACGTCTCTAAAACAATTTATCCCAACCCGCCAGCTCGTCTCCACAAAAGAACAACGGGCCGACCGAGATTGACTTTTCAGTGCAAACCTCTGCGAAGGGCCTTTCTCCTCTGTCAGGTGCTGAAAGATAAATATTTGGAGGAGGGAGCCAGGGGTCAGGGGTCAGCTGCAGTGAGAAGGCAGAGGTTTAGGGTGACTCGAGGAGAATCGGGAGTGTTCTAGAAACTTTTAGACACAGTTGTTTTTGGATGGTTAGAGTTCAGGGTAATTTGGAGGAGTGGGCGGTTCGGGTTTCGTAGGTGTGAGGAATAGAGTGAGGATTGTACTGCGGTCAATGGGATTTCAGCGACGGGGTGTGCAAAAATATTGAAATATCAATATATCGTGATAAAAATTTGGCAATACAGTATCATATTCACATATTCACTGTTTTGATAGATGTTTTTCATACTAACTTTGCACATGTAATATTGTGTGTATTGGGTTATTAAAAAAACAGCAATATATCAATCGTGAAAGGCCAAATAACAATTTTTTAATGTTGAAATTAATCAAATCCAGTGGAGGTTGACTTCTGTTTGTAATACAAGGAAGTCCATTCAGTTCAGTAATGAATTAGGGTGAGGGATGTGGAAAAATGTTATATCATCGTCACAGTTTTCTTATAGCCTGGCCAAGTTCAGTCATACAAGTTGGGTACCCGACTTTTCTTGTAATTCTCCTTCACTGGTGAGTATACTGTAAAAGTCCCTTGTCCCTTGTTGCAAAAAGTACTTTATCCAAAATCCACAAGGAAGAGATGATGGTACTACAATGACTGATACCCGTTCACATTGTTTCACTTCACAATCTGTAAAAAGTTGTTCTAAAGCTGTGGACAAGCCCAAAAAGTCACACACGACAGTCATACTCGTTATGTGCCGAAGGGTTTGTGAGTGAAATGAATATTGTAAAGATGCTCCTCACGCTTCAGTGGGATTGGTTAGCTCCGCCTGTCACTCACTTTGAGCATGACAGAGGCCGACCAATACGAGGAAGGGGCGGAGATAAGTGTTTTTGAGCGATTCAGAGACGCACAGAATGACCGACTCAACAACCAGTCGCTTCTACCTTCTGTTCGAACCTAGAAGCGTCAGGAATTGGACCAGAGCTCGTGAAAAAACTCTTGATCCAACAACAGCTGCTAGTTTGCGTCACATGTCTCTCAAATGTGGAAGACACTCAGAAATGTCTTGTACCTGAGATAAGTAATAGTTTGATGCTTCACTCTTTGATTCGGAGAAAATTCACGCTATTTCCCAGTCCTCAACGCCGTTTTTTCTCCTGTTTTTTTCTCACATATTTGTTTTTGACACGAACTGAACATGCAACACCCCCTGAAATCTGAGAGCTCTGGATCCATTGGTCTTTGTAATGTTTTGTCAAAGTGTGTGTTTGTGGCCAGGTTAGCAGATTAATACATTTTCACCAGATCATTATATTACGATTAGATTTTCTTAGTCCCAGTTCTATGATGAGTGTGCGCCAATTGCCATCTGCTGAGAAACTTGAATGGCTCTACTTTGTTCCTGAAGCTAAATGTCACAATGGGGCAGAACTTGACATTTTTATAATTCGAGAAGAAGGTGCAGTCGCTTGGCATTGGAAATTTGAGCTGACATTTTAACAAAGCCTCCTTTTATGAGTGAGCGAGTTGTCACGGAGCATTAATAGTTCTTCTTTTAAAACAACAGTTGTATATTATTGCTTTTGACCCCGAGAGTGACCCCAAACGCGTACATTTCCGACATGCACGCTTGACCTGGGTCGAGCTGAGCGGTCCTGGGGGTCACTTTAACCCCAAAATCTATCAAGAGTGGAAATGACCTACAGCAAAGCGTCCACGCCGATCCCCTCTCTCCGCAGGTTCACTCGACATATATCACTGTGTTTCTGTACTGATCAGGTAAGTGTTTATGTAGGGGCCCCTAGCTCTGGTAATTATGACACAGGGGCCTGTCATGTCGGGGCCGGTGAGGCTTAAGATTACATACTTTCAGCTTTTAGTACCTACCCGACAGTGAAAGAGGAGCTGTTAGAAAGTAGGCTGCGGGCGGTGTCATTAAAGTCCCCATTAACTCACTAGAAATATACAATCGTCAATGACTTCCATGCACAGAACAAAATCAACTGTCTAAACCTTAGCAAATATTGCAGTTCATCAAGCTAAAAGAGCATTGGCAGAATGTCTTGCTCAAGGACAATGCAAGGAAGACAAAAAAAAAGGAAAAAAATAGAATAAAATTAATGGTGGGCATCGATAAATTTTTAATCTAGATTAATATCATGGACATTTTAAAATTAATCTAGATTAATCTAGATTAACGCTGATGGGTCGGCAGCATAGACTGTATAAAAAAAGGGACTAAGCGAGTGTGACGTCACCCATAGCGCTCAGCGCCGCTCAGATGAAGCTTGCGATGCTTCACGGTTACAGGAGCCAATCTGGAGCCAGGCTCAAAATAGTGAAAAAAAAAGTTTAGGATCATGTGTCGCGGGTTAATAAGAACATTTTAAGACCAACATGACGAGGATCACTGCAGCAGGTACAGAGACGAGCAACATTAGTTAGTTTGTCTGATAGAGCTGCGCTGACGGGCTCGCCTCCATTACACTCAAACAAAGTAGTTTGAGGCGACTTTCCCCGGCGTTTCAGTACTTGACCCACATCAGCGTTCGTTAAGTGATGCTTTGTGTTTAGGAGCTACTTGACACTGGTAGATCTCCTACAGTAAACTAACTCCACATTGCATAAGGTGCAAACAGCCTTAGACTTGTCCATGTCTCCGTTGGGAAACTTTTTAAAAGTGAATTTTCCCTGAAGCAAACCCGGGGCTTCGTAGCTGCTCCATGTTGGCGTGTGGCGTCTGTTGTGTATTTCACAGGAGCTACAGGTTCAAAAACTCGTCGCCCCCTACAGTGCAGGTGAGGTACATCCACGCTAAAGGTAAAAGTCATCATAGTTCACTTAATATAGACCCATCTCCCGCCCAACTTTGAGAATAGATTAACGGTGATATTTTTAATATCGCCCGAGAAGATTCCCACGTTATCACAGCGCAGTAACGCCGATAACGGCCCAATACTAATTAAAATAAAGTTTGTTGTTTTGTTTTTCATTTTGGAAGTTTTTTATTGCACTAAAACCTATTAAAACATGCATCTTTACTCCTGCGTAGGCTTGTACCTCCATAAATCTGACTCTTACACTGCAAAATTCAGGTTATTCATGCTGTTTTCAGATTTATTATCAACTTGCGAGTTCAAGGACAGGAGGGGTACCTAGTCTTCCATAAATACATTCTCAAATTGCTGACTCCTGCTAGGGCTTTCTGGCCACTAAGCAGATCTAATGTGGATAACAAGATAAACTTTGGGTCCCACAGACTCAACATGAAACATCACATCATTCCTGTTATTTCAGTCACCGTGAACTCAGTAAAATTTGTCTTCAAAGTTAGCTGCTAATTGGAATCCACATCAGTTTTAGTCTAAAAACCTGCTTTATAAAATGAGTTCACAATGACTGGAACAACAAGAATGATTTCATGTTTCATAATGACTCTGAGGGACCCAAACTTTCATCTTTTTGTTGTTTTACTTTTACTTCTACTTTTAGACCCAAGAATTCAAACGAAAAAATTCTCCAAGTTCTGCAACCTCCAGAAAGTTACACTGTGTTGCTTTTAACATTTTCAGGGTGAAGATTGAAACTTTTCTAGTAACACTTCATATTGCACATAAAATTTTGGCCGTCGAAAACAATACAAGCCTATTTCTTACCTTTTGTGGACGCCGTAGTTTTATCTAGAAGTGTATTCTTTGCCCCATCTGCAAACACAAAAACGTCAGTCAAACATTTTAGAAAATATATAAGAGCCTTAAAAAATTTGTTACAGAAAAGGCTACACCTAAAGTTGGTATTTCCAGCTGGACACGGCTGCATGGACATTGCTTCCATCTGTGAAATGATCTGCCCAAATCAAACCACACCTACTGTAATATGGCTTTGGATAGTGTGAAATTCCAATGCAGAAAACAAATACGAGTCAGAGTTTTTAAAGATTTGTGTTCCTCAAAAATCATTAAAAAGAAAAAGCATGGTTTATGGAGAGATGGCCTGATTTGTAGAACCAGCTGGTCCCATGTTCTTCCCCCAGAGCATCAGAAATACATCAAATAAAAATAATTAGCAGCAGTCCTCCGCAAACGCAGCTGTCCATTTAACACATCCATAAGACTCTGTTCGGTCATGGTGGTCTGTCTGGAGCTGAACATGACAATGCAGATTTTTCGAAAGCTTCTCAGTCACTTTTCAGGTGGAAGATCCGTCACCTGCTTTTCTCCATGCAGATGTAATTGCTTTGTAAGAAATGTTTCACCTTTTTCAGACTTTTTTTCTCTGATGAGCTCCTTTTTTTCAATTCAATTTATTTTTGTATAGCCCAAAATCACAACAAGAGTTATCTCGGCGGACTTAACAAAATTGTTAATTTAGCAGATTTAACAGATGTCAGAGAATGAAGCAGAATAAGAAATAATTTAAAAAAAAAAAGTCCAACAACAAGCAGCCAAATGGATAATTGTCCCAGCATCTCCTGTCCTTAGATCCTCCTTCACCAGCAAGAAAAAAAAAAAAGTGGGGAAAAAACCCTGAGAAACCTCGAGGAGAACCACAGTGAAGGAGAGATCCACTCCCATGGACGGACAGGCATAGATGGCCAGAACATATCCACTGCAAGTAAGTCTGTAAGTCTGTAGGCCAAAGCTATTGGCAGAAGCAAACTACTAAACTAACAGGACGAGGACAGATTAATCCAGGACATGAAACAAAAATGCCAGGGAGCTACTCATTTGAGCCTCCGCAAAAAATTGAGACGATTATAAGAACGAGCGTGAGTCTTGGGTACAGTTAGACGCCAATAAAACATAAACCATCGTCCATTTATTAGTCCACAAAGTTGGGCTTCAAAATGACACATGTGCAGTAGTAATAGGTGTGAAATTAACCATATTTTTGTTATTTAAACCAACAGTATAATTCAAAAATCCCTTGGCGAGCTACTTGCAAGGGGGTGGAAAGCTACCGGTTGCTCTTGGATTACAAGTTGGAGACCCCTGCTGCATGAGATTAAAACGTTCTATCACCATGGAGCCCAAACCAGACTGAATTACAGGTCAGATCTGTGCAGAGGCGACCCTGCTTACAATCAGAATGCCTGTTTTTCAAGATATTTTCAAGCACTAAAACCACCTCTAAAAGAATTCATGTAAGACAGACCAGTTTGATGTCAGATTGTGGAACATTCGAAGCAGAGCAAAGAGATATTAACAGAAACATGAAGGCGACGGATCCCCAAATGAAAAGTTACAGATTGCAGCTTTAACTCTATATCTATTGGTCAATGATGCTCCATTCTAGAAATCGACCGATATCAGGTTTTTCATAGTTGATACCAATTGTTTAGAGTCCAAAGCTTCGCCGATATTTTGGGCTGATATGTCGGGACAATCTTGATCTTTTCCCCTACAAATATATGGATTGAAATTAATACTAATATAAATATAGTCATACATTTTACTGCTCTCCATAAAGAAACTATAATAAGGAAAGTTAATCTCAACAGAACTGATTTTTGGACATCCACAACCCTCTTTTTACTAATAATCCATAATGGAGCAGAGTTATCTCATTTTATGGTTGCCATCATCGCGCTAAAGTGTTAAAATAAAGCTCTATGCAGCTCAAACCAAATATCGGCCTAGGCAGGAGATTTAAGGCCCATAGGCAAGGCAAAAAAGTGTAAATATCGAAACGGATATATGGGCGGACTCATAAAAAGGCTTATATCATCAAATTCTACTTAAAAACACCTGGTATGTATATGTATTATTCATCACACTCCCATACAAAAGCTGTCAAGAAGTTCTGTGGCCACTGCTTCCTCAGAAATGACTGGAAACGTGGCTCCCATTATGTGCAAACAGCCTCACTAGCGCACCACAGTCGTAATGGATTCAAGGCGGCGAATCGTCCTAGTCGAGGAACCGCTCAGATCAACTCCATGTAACTTTTCAAACAATCCGTGAGCTCCAGCGGCCCAGTATGAAAGCCATCTGCAGGAGTTGTGCGGTGGGTGATCCCGAGCATGGAAGAGATGGGATGACATCACTAGTTTCCACTGAGCTGAAGGGGGAAGCCAGGGGGCGGGGCCAGAGCTGTTCCAGTTTGTGTCACATACAATGCACTGGGCTGGTCCTCCCAGTCATCTGTATATAATCTCACAACACTTCCGTCATTTCATAATTGGATGATTCAGAATTTGGAGTTTGCAAGCAGGCAGTAAAACAGGTTTGAAAAGGTTAGAAGACTGAGAAAGCAGTAAAAGAGAACTGAGCGAGGTGGCAAATGCACTTTTTACGTATTTAAAGGTTCAATATGTAACCTTTGTGATCTGCTACCTTCTTGTGTCCATGGAGAAGTTATTGCTTTGCCTGGAATATTCCACATTATGGCATAAAACCTACGGATTAGCATTTTTTTCACTTTCACACTAGGGCTGTGCATTGTCATGAGTCTGACGATACATTACATCTGCACGTCACGATTCGATATATCACGATATATCATGAAACACATAGGGCGATATATTGTGATTTATCCATAATTACTTATACATTACTAATACAATTTATAAAATGTTTAAACCATCAGATATTTAATATTTAAAAAATATTGATTTGGATGAATTTTGAATCAATTTGAGAATTGTGCCATGAAGTATCGCGATATATCACTGAATCGATATTTTCTTACACCCCTATTTCACACACAGACCTTCATAAACATGTAAATGGAACAACAGTTGCTCTGCTTCCATGAGAGTTTTAAATCTGATACAAAATAATTTAATCTGGAATCAAAATTTATTCTGCTTGTAAACACTTTTCCTAATGATTATATGGAATTAAAACTTTTTTCTGATTTAAACTTTATTAAGTGAGTGATTTATTCCGATTATAAAGCCAATATAATTTATTCCACGATCATGTAAATGTTTATTCCGCTTAAAAAATAATTCCGGCTGTTCATGCTCATTGTGTCGCCCTTATGACGTGAGGATGCGCTGCAAAAAGGCACAGAGCAAACTTTGGTATTGAATCAAAACAATTTTTTAATAAGTGCACTGAAAGAACCTTTTCAAAGAGGAAACAGAAAGGTTTGAACACGTGGACGCAGATGAAGCAGCTGAACAATGAAGCTAAAGCACATAACGGCAAAAGCGCTATGAAAAAGCTAAACGCCGGCAGCAGCTGATTGCGTTTTCTTCTGAAGACTTAAATACGTTCGTGTTCTTGTCCAATCAGAACCCTTCCGAGCTCCAGGTGTTGAACGAAATTAAATAAAGACGATTTAACGTGTTTTCCGGGTAAACCTTGATTCAGTACGACCATTTCCATGTAAACTCGAAGAAGAATAATTTAAATCAGATCTATTTAATTCGGACTAACTTAATTCGGAATTAAAAATGTTCTTACACTGAGCCGCCTCTCCACAGATCTGACCTGTAACGTGGCTTTGGTCTTGGTCTAATGTCATTTTGTGGGAAATCGTACTGAAGCGATAACAAACAGGTGTCCGACCCTCAAGCCAAAAAAGCTACATAAGTTATTAAGTTATTATTATATCATATTTGACCATGGAAATACTTGAAAAAGAAGTAAAAAAAGAAAGATTATGGAAATACTTGAAAAAGAAGTAAAAAAAAAAAAAAAGAAAGATTCATTTTTTTCTGCTAACTCAATATCAAAGGCAAGTTACCGAGAGAACTGAATGGTGATGTCATATTTTTAAATTGCATAGTTTATTTCAACATCATTATTTTTAATCAACTAAATGCCTGTAATAACAAACTGCAGTTATTAAATTGTTACAACAGTGTGTCTTGGATTGATTTATGGAGTCAGGATTCAGGAGGCTCAAACCGGAGAGAGCGAGCCATGTTCTGAACTTTCCAAGTTGCTCAGAGATTCCGTGGAAACATCCCTGCCACAAATATTAAATCTGACTTACAAATTTATGAAGAAATAAATAGCCAACGCGCACTAAATCATTAACTCCGGAGCCCGAAGCCTTGGAAACAGTCACCGAAATATTAACATCATTTTCTCTTTTTCCAGGTTCATATTAGGGGTGTGGCGCGGCTATTATCAGGCTAAATACAGCGCCCAGAATAGCTGACATTTGCACCAGGAAACAGTGGATAAAGTGGGTTAGAATAACTGCTCGATGGAAAGTTACCATGAAATTGACTTGTAGCCTCTGTGTTAGCTTAGCCCGCTGCACATGTATGTACTCGAACTTCCACAAAGTCCATCACCGAGGAACTAGCACGGCTCCAGTGTGGAAAACATTTGGCCGGTGAGTTCGAGCAGTTTTTCTTGCAGTTTTTCTTGCAGGTCTGCCACGGTCGTTACTATATCGACTTGGCGGTTTGAACAGAATTGATTTAGACGACGCAGCGAAAAGTGGAAGTGTTAAAATCGACTCTCACAGAATCAATTTTAACATTTTCTCGGGGTTTATATGAGTCCAGTTTGTTCTATTGTTCGTTTAACAGTTTTGGAAATGAAGTTATCGACAAAATCAAGAGTTATGTTAACGTTTTAAATGGATAACACTTTGAAGGGTGTTTTATTTTTACACTATTTTAGTAAATTTAAGGTGGAATTATGTATAAAACTGGTTCAAACTGGCCAAATTAACAGAAAAGTTGAATTACCACTAGAAAAACTTGAACCACATCAACTCTGACAAATAATCCTAACTCAAACCCTCATTTAACTTTAAAATAGTTCAAATAAAACTTTTTGTGTTAAAAACATCCCTGAAATATTAACCCTCCAGTTTTTGTTGTGTAGGAATCCACCAATCCAGCTTTTTCTCTTCCAATACTTTAGCTTTAAATGTCTTTCAAGAAGGGCAGAGACAGAAAACATGATTTATTTTCTGCAAACACAAATGGGATAGTTAAATATTACCCAGATGTGTTTATCTGAAAAATAGAAACGCTTTGAAAAAACACAACTTGAATAATACAATGTGTTTTGAACCACCAACCACTAAATCATCTTTTTACACCAATTTATAGCCCAAAATCTTATCAGATCCATCGAAAACTTTCAATACTGATGACATTATTATACCGGTATCATATTTGTGCATCCCAAATTTAAACAAAATTACAGAAAAATGAGATTCAACTACATTTGCGTCTGTGGACCTAAAACGTAAAAATCTGATTCAAATTCAATCAAGTCAGACAAGTGGATTGGTGACAGAGAAATATAAACCCTTAACCTCACTCTAATTCCTGCTCTAATGACTCTGCATCACATATTTCAGATTGGACAAAGCTGTAGCAGAGGGGTGCACCAAGGGTCTTAACTAGGACCTTTGATTTTCTTTGCTAACATGTAAACAGCTGTTAAAAAAAGCTGTAAATCTCGTCCTCGTGTGCCTGGTGTCTCCTGCAGAAGTTTTTGAGGTGAGCCTCAGTCTGGACATGTTGTGGACCGAGTTTAGCTCACTAACCCCAAAACAACAGCTGTTTCTCTTCACCTAACACTAGAGCGCTACCCCGAAGACTCGCTGCTGACAATATGTCTGATTTGCACCCAAAACAAATCCTGAACTGCAAAGTGAAACGCAAGTGCACAGTGGGTCAAGAGGATTTATTACTGTTTACAGAGAGATGAGTTTGTGCTGCTGAATGTGGAGGGGACAACATTTATTCATTGTTAAACGTTGAACAACGGAGCTTTAATTTCTGGATCTTGTTATAATTAACCACGTTCAAATATCAATTATTAATATCAACACTGAATATATTAACTAAAAGGATTTGGGGAAAAATATCAAATTTTTAATATGTAATTTTGTGATTTCTGTCCTAATAATAAAAATTCATAAAGGTCCATAAGAAATGACAAAAAGACTGAAATATAAGCTGACAAACTAAAACAAGAAACACGTGTATTTCATAACATTTCATAAACTACAGGGTTAGCAGCTTTTATACAGAATAAGACGAGATTTTGTGGTTTTGGAGGAAATTCTGGCACTTAAAATCACAAATATTACGATTCATCTTGCTGTTCTATCAAAAAGAGAGCTGCAACATTAATCGCAGCTTTATTATCTTAGCTTGAAGTGGGACTAAACACCTAAACTCCACCCACAACCACATTTAAAATACAGCGGTTAAATCGAGCGGTGTGATTGGTCCAACAAATATCCACATTTCAAACTTCGTCCCTTCAAGATGGATGTAATCAGTGTTTTGGGATGTCACCAACTACTGGAAACTAAAGGCATCACAAACTTAGATTTAAGCATTTTTGACCAGAAAGCTGCAAATTTACCTGGAAATACTGGGGGGGAAAAGCAAATTTCTCTGATCTGGCCAAGATTTTAAAACTTATATCAGGTTTTCCATCTCGTTTTCAGATTTATTATCAACTTACTAGTTCTGAGACTGTTTAAATCTAGTTAATCTTAAGGAAACTTGTCGAGGAAAATTATTTTGCAGCAAGTACAGATCATTTTTCTACTTTTAAGTCATTTTCTGATAGTTTTAATTGTTTAAATCTTAAAAGTTTTTGTAGTGTGGGAACAGTAGATAATGTCATTAAAATACTGTCTAAATACAATACTAAATTATTAATATTAAATACCAAATACTAATTAAATACACTAATAAATACAGTCCCACTTTTTATATTTTTAATTGAATGTTTTATTAGTATTTAACTTATTTATGTTGTTTTAAGGCGACCTTGAGTGTCCAGAAAGGCGCCTAATAAATAGAATAAAAAAAAAAAAAAAGTATATTTAGTATTTAGTTCCACTTAAAAAAGGTTTGAAGATTATTTTTTAAGTCTGTACCAAGTTTATACACCTCAAACATGAAAATCAAGTTAAGACGACTTGAATTAAGAAAGTATGAGTAAATTAATCTGCCAATGGAACAAGCCTTTTTGTACTTAATATAAAAATACATCATGATACACTTAAAATAGGAAACTTTTTGCACTTAAAATGAGAGACAAAAGCAAATGTTTCTTGAATTATTGGTAGATCAACTTCAAACTGCTCAAATAAAATTAAATATTCTTAATTTTAGTCATTTTAACTTGCTTAGATATTGTTTTTTGCAGTGTAGTGGTGGAATGGGGATTTCAGAAAGACACCTGAGGGTAAAACCAAAATCAGTCAGAGGCCGTAGAGTTGGGAGACCCGTGGTTTAGGCCAACATCCAGAAATATAGGAGTGTATTTTTACAAACATGCAGCGTATCAGAGCACACCTACTGGCCGTGCATTCCTTCACACCCCTGTGCCAGGCCTCAGACAGACCCGGCCTGTCTGCAGTCTGATTGGGTGGAATGTGATGAGCCGACCGCCCGCCCCACAGTCTCCTCCGCCGGTTTTGTTAAAGGGAAAGACATGCCTGACATTCTCACGTGGACATAGACTTCATTTAGAGACTGGGCCCGCGGGCTGCAGGAATCCACCAGCACAGGCGTGGATTTATGTGTGTGAATGCGAGCGGCGCAGGTGTGGTACTACAAGTATTCACCGCCCGCAGCGTAATGTCGTTTTTCTAATTTTCCCACTTTTATTACACTCCGCTTGCACTTCTTGTCGATTTAAACGTGTTAAACGCAACCCCGCCTGCGCTATTATCATAATTATAATTTTGTGTTGAGAAAATAACATTTGCCTGTGAAGATTTACTGTTTATGTCGAAGCAGGATATCACATTTAGGCTCAAATAACAGCTGTTCTTGTGTTGGGGAGTTCCACAGGGCTCATAACTAGGGCCCATTCTGTTTGACCAGGTGTTAGCGTCTGGATTGTGGCGAAATATGAAAGTAGTAAATTCAGTAGAAAGTCATTCTCTGCGTTGGGCTTGTCATTGTGTTCTAGACCTGTTTTATGTTTTAGTCTCTGTATTTGTCGATCAAACTTCCAAATCTGTCCGAAAGTGATCCATGGTAGAAAACCCAGAGGATGAACTGAAGTATAATGAGAAGTTAAAATACAATAATGAAGTCATGAAGTTGTATGTTTAAGCTTTTGTACGTGTAGTTAATTCTCTTGGGGATAAAATAAACTTTAATAAGAAAATGTTTTGCTGATCGCACAACAGAAGAAAAGAGCCAAATGGATTAGCCGAGTGGAAAAAGCCCGAAAGGTCATGCATGTAAGCTAACAATGTGCCAATGGATTTGTAAGAGCTTAGAACAAGTTAGACAGACGTAAATACCTACTTCCTCTTTTAGCAGAAAAATCTGGTACTGCGGCTTTAATCTCAAATGCTCCAAAAACAATTTCTCAATCTTCAGACTTGAACATTTGAGACTTTTGTGTGGAATTGGTTTTCATTACCAAACTCTATCAAGGTGACAGCACTTGAATAGAGTCTTTTATATTGTGCCAAACCAGGGCACACCATGTCTGTATTCACTTTCCTTTGGATGTGGCTGATGGTCTCATCCTAAATGTCAATGGCTTCCATGTGCTGAGAGACACTTGAGGTAAAGGTCTGTGGTCATTACCACACAGATATTTTTAGCCTGATTTCTGCAGCTTTAAGGCACTCGAGAGGATCAAACCAGATGGAACTCTGGGAGGTGTGCAAAAGCATACATTGGCTTGACTTTTATGAGCTGCCAATGAGGACTCATTATTAGACATTAGCGCAGTAAAACTGTTTGTGTTTGGTCCAGTAGACGTATATATGGGTACATATTTTCAGGTATACAGCCCAAAGCTACAATTAACAGCTTGGCTTGGTTATCAGCTCTTCCATGTGACTTTAGGTGGGTGTAACTTTACAAAAGAACTTTATACGAATATGTGGTATAACACACTTCTGTAGTCGCCATCTGTAACAATAAAACTAAAACATGCTTAACCATGAAAAAACTACTTCTAGAAAATGTGGCAGTCTGAATGAATAGATGATGTGTTCTTATAACCACATAAAACAGTACAGTAGAAACTGTGTCCAAGTAGGACTGCAACAAAGAGTCTCGACTAGTCTGTTAAAATAATAGTAAAAGCAGATTGATCTGGATAGAGATCTTTCATAACACAATATTACTAAATCAAAATGTCAAAACAGTATATAAACCCCTGTGTATTTAGGCATCTGTGAGGTCATGTGCTAATACAGTAAAAGCTCCACTGTGTTTTTAAACCCCACACACCTTCACTGGAATCATTTGGATGATTTCAGCTCTGGAATTGCCAATATCTTCTGAGAAAAGGTAAAAAGGAGATCAACACTTTAAAACTGCAGCTTTTTACAGCATTTTAAGCTTTGCAGTTTGACACCGGGATTACGATCTGGGATTATTAGAGTGTGTGAATGAATCAAAACACAACTCCAGACATGTTTTTGATGAGGTATCACGTTTCTAACATGGCTTTAATTTCACATGAGTCAGTTTTAGGACCTTTAAAATGTATTTGAAAATGTTTGAAAAGGTACAAGAAATAATAGTTTGACTCGCTCACGACTAGTAAAACGATTATAGTCACAGTCGTATCTCCCCGTGAACCACTGACCCGACACATGCACAAAGTCAAACTAAAGTTCACCTCGGCTCCACCTGCGAGTCACGTCTCACCATTTCTCATTAGAGACGTTTCTAAGCGTTGTCTGTCTGGGAGTGTTTGAGAAAGCGCAGGAAGAAAAACACATAGGTGCAGGAGACACAAAGGCTTTTCTGTGGACTGTCCTGGGCTCAGACAGCTGCTCTGAAAACACCATGAGTCAGAGCACGCTTCATCTGCTACATTCCCTCACATCTGCACCTCCCTCGCTCGCTTTACAACACACACACACTTACACACACTTACACACATCTCACACACACCTCACACACACTCACACACACTTACACACACTCACACTTACACATGCATGCACAGAGTTTGGGTTTCCAGGCTTCTTGGGGACATTGCATTGACTCACATGAACCATAATCGATCGCCCAAAGTAACCTAACCCTATTTTAACTAATATCTGAACTTAAATGACCACGTTAACAATCATTTTTGTTTCAATCCAGCTGTTTCAAGTAAAGTCTACCGCACACTACAGGATTTTTTGGTCTTAAATGATTTTTAAACACGAGGAGACTTTAAATCTCCGATGGCAAAGACTGCAGCGGATACGTCTGCGTAAAACAGGACATCAAGTTGGTATAAAGTCGCTCTGAGACTCTTAAATGTTCAAAAAATCTGAGCTCGGAACTTCTAATTTTTATCTACTTTGGCATTTTTACTGTCAAAAAACACTTCAAACTGGATTAACAGCGCACAAAGTCAATCTTATAATCTGCAGCTTTACCGCGAATCCTGCGCTGTATGGGTGTAAACAAACACATGCGAGGATCTACTTTCGACTTTTTACTCTCAAAGAGCCGATCAAACTGGATTAACAGTGCGGTTTTGTGGACTGGGGGGGGTCATTATTTCTGGAGATGCTGCAGTTTAAATGTAGCACTTTACGAGAGGCGAGTAAAAAAGTAAATTTTTTATTTGCATCTTGCGTCTCTGTGTCCGTCCGACGCTCTGTTTTATCGGCTGTTCTCGTAGCGTTACTGATGTTTGGTGATGACGAAGACAAAAAGCTGGGTCACGCCTCCCTGAACTCGGGAAGAAGAAATTGGGCAAATTCTCCTGTAGTGTGTGGCGACAATATCAATCCAATACCAATGAGTCTTTTATGAAGAAAAGTATAACAAAATATAACTCAAATATACTGTATATATCAATTAGGGCTGTAGTATTTTGGTTGTTCAGCCAGTTTTATTTATTTATTGATTTATTTATTCATTCATAAAATATTAAAAAGACATAATCTGTGTCATAACATCCAAATACAAAAAAAAAAAAAGGAATGAAAAGGAGCAGAAAGAAGTTTGTCAAAATTTGTCTTAGTTGACTAATTGTTTTATTTAGATTATAAGAAATTACATGCACAAAAATTGGACTATTGTATAATATCAGCTGCAAAACAAATATAAACAAAAACAAAAATAAAAAATAAACAAAAATAAAACGGGCTACTTTATTTACTTTATTAGTTATTTATTCAACTGTCTTCAGCTGAAATCTAATCATAGTACAAAAAAAAAAGAATAAAAACTCCCCCACTAGTATTAGTCGTCAGGAAAAAGTACCTACTATAAATATTGACTCCAAAAATGATCACTGAATCTTTTATATATTGGAGGCGATACAGGTCTATGCACAACTGCAGATTAGCCGAAGATTTGCGACTGAATCCTGTTTTTCTGAGTCAGTGGTTGTTTTCGCGTGAACTCCCGAACAGGTGGAGTCTAGTTCGGATCAGATTCGTGGCGATAACGAATTGTCTGAGTGCCCCTTTTAGATCTTTAATCGAGCAAGGACGTCTCAAGCTGATGATTTTGACTATTTGTTCCAGAAATTTCAAGTACCGTTGTTATTTTTTGCAAGAGAACGAACACGACTGATATTAGCCCCCGATAATTTCATTAGTACCCGCCCACGCGCACCACTCCTCTAATGTTTTTCTTCATGTCCTGCAGCAACCCGACTGCCATGCCTGACTCAACACTCGGGATTAATATGACAAAGATGAGGCCTCGCTATGAGATATAATAATAAGGTAAGGTGATCCCCGGGTCGTGTGCAGGTGCAGCAACACTGAGAGTCGACAGTGTAAGACTTTGAAGTGATGGGTCTTGTGTGAAGCGTCTGAAACATGCCCGAGGACTCAAACGTACAGCGCCGATGACAACTTGTTTGGCAAAGGCTGCAAAAAAATCCAGACTGTATAGAATAAAGTGATATTAATAGTCTTAAAAACATGGAAAACAAAACTAGCTCAAGTTTAAAGCGTATTATAGATATTTATGAGGCTCTAATTTTGAATTCCAATAATAGTTTTACACCAATCACGAAGCAATTTGGAAGAAAAGTTGAAAAATATGTTGGAAATTACAGGAAGTAGAAAGTTCTAAAACATACCTCACACTAAGGAGAATTCTAGCCAAAAGTTCGGCATAATTTGCACTTAAGAAACACTTTTTTGTATACTTTTTTAAAATAAAAAGGGTTATCTTATATTTGTATTTCTTTGATAACATTTTTTGGGTACATTAGATTTAAAAAAAAATAAGTTTTTCTGGGTAAAAATTATGGAATTCCCTGGTGTGATGTCACGATTTCCAACCAGGAAGTAAGATTTTAAACCTATTAAAAAATGCCAAATAACAGAATGTGAATTATTTGGGGTTTTTTGTGCAAAATCTAAATGAATAAAATGAGCAGACTGACCAATTTCACCAATCCAAAGTTATTGCAGTCCTTCTTTATTCATTCTTCGAACCTTAATTCCTCAGCATTATAAGTTTTCCAAAAGTTTCAGAAGCCAAAACTCGCAAAAACTAGCATGCTAACGCTTCCTGATTCTCCAGTTCTTAATTCTCCAATTAAATTTAGACAGTAAGGTCTCATTTTGGCCGTATTTTGTTCACTTGCATAGATAAAAAATGGGAAGTCATTTTAAGGGTTCAAATTGGGCAAAGTTAAACAAATAAAAAAAAGCAACGCAAATTTCTCTGATGTGGCCAAGGTTTTAAAACAAATATCACGTTTTCAGATTTATTCTCTACTTACTCATTCTGAAACTGCTTTATTCTAGTCTAGAGGTAGTTTATTTAAAGATAACTGCTGCATGAACAGATAACTTCACTACTTTTAAGTCATTTTCTGATAGATTTAAGTGTTCATATCTTATATTTTTGCCAGGCTTTTTTGCAGTGTATTAAAATTGGTTTCTAAGTAAGGGTAATTTTATCAATATCACTTATGAAACTGCATTTATAACCTATAACTAACAGTATCCTTGCAGAGATGTGTGCAGGGGAAAGCGGGTTTTGTTTTCACATCATTTAAATCAGTATGTGTGGAATTATTCTGTGTCATAATGCCAGTCACAGAACAAAAACGAGAAGATAATAATAGTTTTGGACGTGGTGAGAGGCTTCCCGAGGTGAGCTGATGGTCGACTGACGCTCAATGGACGGACGGGGAACATATCGAACCCGCCGCCACATGCACCGACAAGCTCCAGGACAGAGTGGAAGAAAGAGAGAAAAAAAAAAGAGACTGTACAAGACAATACACGCTCCACACATCACACTCCGGCGCTTGATTTATGGGTAAATTAGACAAGCGAATGTGTAGAGTAAAGTAGGGCAAATAGAACAGTCTAACATCTTCAGTGAAAATAGATCAGAACATCTAAGAAAGATGTTTAGGATGATAGATTAAAAGGTTAGTCTCACTGCTGCACCTTAACAGACCTCAAATTTACTCATGTTTCGCGTTCTGGAAGTGGAGTGTTAAAATTTACTTTCGCAGAGTCCATTTTCTCATTTTCTCAGGGTTTATATGAGTCCAATCTGTTCTAGAGTTAATTTAATGCAGTGCACCGGGTTCTTTGTTTCATATGTATTGGTCTTGTCCTTTGCTTACTCAGTTTTTGAGACCATCTCCGAGGTTCTGTATCTTCAGATTAAACCTGATCCCATTTGTGGGTCTTCGGAGTGGCCTTAGATTCAACTATTCCTAAATCTAAATTCAAAGTTATGTCTTTTTCTTTCTTAATTGCTAGACGGGCTATACTGCAAAAATGGAAGGACTCCAAGTCACCTTCCCATGCACGATGGAGGAATGATGTGATATGATTTGCATTTGGAAAAAATAAGATATACTGGATCCATGGATCAGTAAACAAATTCTACAAACTCTGGTTTTTCAGACCCACTAATGTGGATTATTTCACGGTAAATGGCCACAACTCAACTAGACTTAAGTCTGAGACTGGGATGAAAGTTTCTTAATGAGTAATCCCTTCTTCGTCTTCCATAGTGGAGTATAAAAGTCAGAGGTCTTCAACAGGGGGTTACTTCAGGGGGGTCGAGAAATCTGTGGTCGATTACAGTTTTTCCCCTCGTCTCTTGTTGCCTGTCAAACTGCAAACACATCGGTCTGGATTTTATCGTTTCTTCAAGGCTACACGAGAAGAGGTCCGTTACAGCTTCACTTTTACGCACAGCGGAACTTAAGCTGCATCGGGAAAGGCTGAGGCGATTTAATTCCTCGACTTGCATTGACCAAACAGGAGAGGAAGAAGGAGTCGTGTCTTTTCTTTTGCTCCTCAGGTCAGAATGGTTGGAAAAGTTCCATGTCCCAAATCCAAACTTGTCCATGTGCACTGTGGCTCCTCTTTCCTTTAATTCGATCGTTTCAAAAAGTCGCACTTTGGGCCCATTTTCCACAGTGTCGTCGCTCCATTGATCTGGCAGCGTAAACTTCAGGCCTGATTTAGCTTTGGTTAGATCCGAGCTCATTTCTGCCATGGAACGAGTCGAGGCTTAAAGTGGAGATGGAGCGAGTCTCAGCTCAGTGAAGCAACTTCGACTTTGAATATCCCCATAGAACTGAATGTACAATAACAGAGCAGCTTATATACAGCAAAAACTGAGGGTTAAAATTTCAGAGTAAAATATTTCAGAGTTGTTTTTAACTCAAAAAGTGTTATTTTAACTATTTGAAAGTTAAATGGGGGTTTGAAATGGGGTTATTTGCCAGAGTTTATATGGTTGGAGTTAATTCAACTTCCGCTAATATTAATTCAACTTCCGCTAATGTTGATTCAACTACCAATAGTGTTAATTCAACTTTCACTTCAAACTCCCACGAGAAAAGACCAATTTGAACCAGTTTTGTCCATAATTTCATTTTGAATAAACTAAAATAAAGTGTAAAAATAAAACACCTCAGCGTGTTGTTTAGCTAAATCAGGATAACCCTACAAAATGTTATCCATTTACTCTCAAAACATTAATTTAACTCTTGATTTCGGGGTTAAACAGGAACTTTGGTCCAGTGTTACTTAATTAAAATTTCCCAAAAATGTTAAATTAACTCTAGAACAGACTGGACTCATATAAACCCCGAGAAAATGTTAAAATTGATTCTGTGAAAGTCATTTTTAACACTCCACTTTTTGCTGTGTATATAACATTAGGCCCAATTTAATATAAAACACAATTGTAGCCATATATAAATATATAGTAGGGGTCCCTGCTCCAACACTCCATCAGTCTGGGGTCCCTGGGGTCCCCTATGTGGTCTTATATTTGTCCTGATGCAGCTCAAGTTCATTCTAAAGTGATTAAAGAAATATTTGCTGTTTTCAATATCCACATTAGAACATTTACAATGAAGAAAAGTGATTCTGAACAAACTGACAAAATAAAACTTACCAAAACCCTAAGATTTAATCAAAGATGTCATTTATTTTTGTCAGTGAGACTGTATTGCAGATTTCTATAAGAACACTACAAAGTGTGCAGATGTTTTGGTTTAATAGCTGGACTTTCCCGTTCCAAATGCCCATACAGTGGTCTAACACATTACGTTTGTGAATCATTTTAAATAACAGACTAAATCCATATGAAACTGATCATGGCACACACCAGAGTTATTGAACCGCTAAGCTGTGAGAAGCTTTGTAGTCTGAGGAGCCAATTACTGCGTCTGATGCAGCGTGGGGTACTCATAATAACCGCTGGTGTTAGCTCATAGATATTGCGCAGTTCACAATAGAAGCTGCGGATTTGTTGTTTATGAGTGAGTGACCTGCAGGCAAACATCTGGACCAGAGACAGGGGAGGTTCAGACAAAAGAGCCCGGGCGAGGAGGGGCGAGGCTGGAGACAGAGCTGAGGGACGGGGCCTGGAGCTCTACCAACGGAGAGGGAAGAAAATACAAGAAACGTGAAGACACTGTGCTGCAGACTGTCTGAAGAAGCTGCTGAATCTATAGAGTTTAGAGCTGCCAGACCATGTTTCAAAGCAATATTAACAGGAAATTCAGGTATTTTTAGTAGCATTTTAGTTACCAAAAATGCCTAATGTGCTAATTTAGTCAATCAAATCCATTATAGTTTTAGTCAGTCAGATAAAGGATTAACATGTCAGGGTAAAATACACTCACCTGAAGGATTATTAGGACCACCAAACTAATACAGTGTTTGACCCTTTCGCCTTTAGAACTGCCTGAATTCTACGTGGCTTTGATTCAACAAGGTGATTAAAGCTTCTTTAGAAATGTTGGCCCATATTGACAGGAGCATCTTGCAGTTGATGGAGATTTGTGGGATGAAGCTCCTGTTCCACCACATCCCAAAGATGCTCTGTCGGGTTGAGATCTGGTGACTGTGGGGCCATTGTAGTGCAGTGAACTCATTGTCATGTTCAAGAAACCAGTTTGAAATGATTGGAGCTTTATGACATGGTGCATGATCCTGCTGGATGTGGCCACCAGAAGATGGTACATGGTCATGAAGGGATGGACATGGTCAGAAACAATGTTCAGGTCGCCCTTGGCATTTAAACGATGCCCAATTGGCAGGGACCTAAAGTGTGCCAAGAAAACATCCCCCACACCATTACACCAGCACCACCACCTGCACAGTGTAACAAGGCCTGATGGATCCATGTTCTTCTGTTTACGCCACATTCTGACTCGACCATTTGAATGTCTCTCAAAAACATTAATATAACTCTTGATTTTTGGGTTAAACAGGAACTTTGGTCCAGTGTTACTTAATTAACTTTTCCAAAACTGTTAAATTAACTCTAGAACAGATTGGACTCATGAGAAAATGTTAAAATTGATTCTGTGAGAGTCAATTTTAACACTCCACTCTTGTTATGTATGATTATTCAGTGTGATAAACACATCCATAATGAAAAAATATTATATTATATTATATTATATTATATTATATTATATTATATTATATTATATTATATTATATTATATTATATTATATTATATTATATTATATTATATTATATTATATTATATTATATTATATTATATTATATTATATTATATTATATTATATTATATTATATTATATTATATTATATTATATTATATTATATTATATTATATTTTAATATGTTTTTGGCAAAAAGTTACACACTGGTGCTTTAAGTAAAAAAGAGAGAAAACATTTACACAATAAAAACAGAAAAACACATAAATTCTTCACATTTGGACACAAAACAAACCCAAACGTGAGCATTTTGCAAAGGGTTTGACCAAAGCATCGAAATGGTCATATCAAAGTAAGTTAAAGCTGCATTGTGTAACTTTTCTGTTGGAGGGGTTCATCTTTCCATCTTCATGGAGACCAAACCAGTTTTTCTAGGTATTTCTGAGCTATAAAACCACCCATGTCAACCATATTTATACCAATGGAGCGCAGCTAAAATGAATACGGTAAAATCAGATTTTGGTTGAAATACAGTGAGTTCTTGGGTGTTGTGACCAATGGAAACGATCAGCTTCAAACTTTTGAATATTTCATGGTAAAGTATAATGTAATTAATGGGGAAAACAACAACATGACATCTTAAAATCTGAAAAACACTGATATAATTTGGTTTGTTTTGGGGTTCTGGTATTGAAAAATGCAACTTGGATCTACTCATTATGAAAAAATGTTGAAAACTGTGACATCGACGAAAACTATGATGGAAATATCTTAGTGGACACAGTAGTGCAGTAGCTAATCTGAAGAAAAAACCATCTTGGCTCTGCGCTGGTTTCAAAAATTCTAGCCATGTGGATGCAGCGCTGCTAAATTCCTGAGTGGACGGTTGGGCAAAGCTGCACTGGAGGAACTCAAACCTCTGGAGCTCCACCAAACAGCTGTGGACGCAGAGAAAGAGTCCACTGTAGAAAAGATAAAGTCACGGTTTCAGACGCAGGGTGAGGGCAAATACAACTTTTCGGGATTTGTTGTTTTTGAACGAAATGTCCAAACTGAAAATCCAAAAATACTGAACCTGATCACTGTTGGCTCCACAAACTTGCCAAATTTATCTTCTGGCTTATGGCAACAATTATGTGTCTGGGGTTGAATAATGGCGTTCTTATTTAAAATGTTTTCCACAATTCATCTGAGTAATGTTAAATAATTACGCTGGAGACAGAACATCTTGCGCCCTTTAAACTCGGATAAACCCTCAGTTAGGGCTGCACGATATATCGAA
>JACN01121248.1:0-18507 GCA_000787155.1 Scartelaos histophorus | reverse complement strand
AATATAGACCCTTTCATGCATGTACCTTCAATAAACTATTTTAATATTTAACTATGAGGATCAATGGCTGCAGTTACGTACTCACTTTATTATCAGATTTTTGAGTTATAAGATTAAAACAACATCTAAACAGCAAAATAACATAAAATTTATTCCTCGTAATAGTCCCCTAGATCACTCACGTCAGACATTTGGGTTTACATGCGATTTTAAATTATCTTAAATGTCCAGAAATGAGGTTATAATCAGATTTTAGCGTGCATGTGAACAAGCGACATTTAATTATCTTAAATGTCCAGAAATGAGATTATAATCAGATTTTAGCGTGCATGTGAACATAGCGACATTTCTAATTTCCTTTTTCTCTCTCATAAAAATTACATTCAGATACCAAAAAACAACGCATGGAATTTCATATGAAGCAAATAATATCAAAAACATGTCCACGTTTGAGGTATGTAGGGAGAGGAATGCCACTTCTATTGAAAATCTGGATACGTTTAGCGGCGGCCTCTCCTCGGCCGCACGTCACGTCGGTTTTCGAGGCGTTTCGCGCGGGGAATCGTACGCGGGAGAGACGAGCGGCGTGGCGAGGCACATGTCCGCGTTATATAAGGCTTACCCGGGCGGCGGGGATTGAACCGTCAACTCCAGAGGCTGCGTAAGAGGCGTAGCTGACAAGCGTGTGCACATTCATCTGAGACGTGACAAAAAGTGAGTCACGTGAAGGCTACTGCGCTTTGTAAATCACATATAGGAAGGATATATAGGTCAGGTTCACTTCCTGGGGTTTGATGAAGTCATAATTTCAGACGGTGTAACCCTCAGGGAGAATTTCTGTTTTTGAAAGCTACTGGTCCCAAAATAAAAATCTAAAAACATTTAACTACATCGTTTTTTGACAGGGATATGCTCCACAAACTTTCCATTTGAACCTCACGGCTTCAAGTCCTTCCATCTGAGAACAATCACGTCTTTAGAGCAGAATAAGAGCAGCACTTTCTGAAGATTTTGACACTTTGCAGTTGAAGTGACGCTAACTGGAGGCTCTTCTCTGTCTTGAAGTTCTTTTCGATTTTAATCTGAGCTTTCTTTACATGAGAGCTTCAAAATAATTCAAAATAAAAATGAATTCCGCTTTAAAAAGACCACATAAACACTTCATTCCTAATGATTATTTGGAATTAAATTGATTCGGAATTAAGTGGGTGGTTTATTCCGATTTTAAAGCCAATTTGATTTAATTCAATTCAATTTATTTTTGTATAGCCCAAAATCACAACAACAGTTATCTCGGCAAAAAACAGTTGTACATATATAGGACGCACCTGAATATAAACTGCACGTGTCCATGTCTGGAAGAAAGTTTTCAAGTTCGGGCCGTTTGCTTTTATTCCCCCTGAAGCTTTCGTCGTCTTTTTGCGCAGGGTCGACTCCCTGATGCCGAGTTCACCTGCAGAGGATCTATTTCCTCACCTGTACGTACGTGAAATATGAAATTAAATTAAAGTGCAGCCAGTCTGATGGAGCTGAATTAATAGTCGCCTTATTTTACATGCTTGAGTTTCTTAGGGAGATTAAACACTTAATTCCTGATGATTATCCGGAATTAAACTTTTTTCCGATTTAAGTGGGTGGTTTATTCTGATTTTAAAGCCGATTTAATTTATTCCATGATCAAGTAAACGTTTATTCTGCTTAAAAAATAATTCCGGTTGTTCGGCGCAGGCTCGTTGGGTCGCCCTTCTGATGCAATGACGCTCTGCAAGAAGGCGCCCAGAGCAAAGTTTGGTCTTCAATCGAAACAGTTTTTTTAATAAGGGCGATGGAAGTACAAATAATGAAAAGAGTGAGCAGCAGAAAAGATAAAAATACGAACCTTTGAGATGAGGTTGTGGAAAGGTTTGAACAAGGAGGGTTCACGGACGGAGACGCTGCGTAGATCAGAAACAAATGGAAACAGTTGAAGCAGGAGAACGACAAAACTAAAGCACAAAAGAGCAAAAATGGTAATAAAAAGCAAAAGTTGGTCGCAGCTGATTGTGTTTTTTCTTCTGTAGAGGTAAATATGTTTGTGTCCCTGTCCAATCAGATCCTTCCCGAGCCCCAGACATTGAACGAAATTAAATAAAGCTGATTTAACGTATTTTCCATGTAAACCTTAAACCGGAATTATTATTTCCATGTAAACTCGAAGGAGAATAATTTAAATCTGACTTATTTAATTGGGAATTCTGAATTAAAACTATAAAGAACTGACTTAGCTGGAACTACAACTACAGGTGAGATGATCTGTGGTCTTTAAAGTCTCTCGCGCATAAAATTACAGCTAAAATCAAGCAAAAAAATGCATTTAAATGTTCTGTTTCCTCTTGAGTTTCCTTTATGTCACCATGGCAACTGCATTCCAACTTTCCATCACTGAAATCCATGTAGAACCCCCCCCAGTGCGATGCTGCAGTTGTGTATCTCACTTTTGTTTATTTCCATTCGCAGAGATGCTTGGACCTTGCACCGGTTTTTGTTCCATGTAGACAGTAATTAAAGAGAAATTAACCAGAAACCAGGACGGGTCTGGAGTCTGCAATCTGACAGTCAAACAATAAACTCCACCAAAGTCTAGTCCAGGTTTAGTTCTGGCTTTTGTTTACTCCCAGTTGGGATGTTGTGTGCGTGGAAGTATCAACACAGCCTAAGAAATGGGTCTAGAACGCTGATAATTTCCAAATGTGTGACGTCTCAACCTTGTAGTTTATCCTTGTCCCGAAATACGTCACGAAATTTGTATTTTTTGGAGTTTTTCAGGTCGGTTTCAGTTGTGCGCACAGCCTAAATATGCAGAGTTTGTGCGTTAATTAAACACGTGTGAATGAAACGAAACACAACTGCAGCTATGTTTGTGATGAGGACACGACATTATAACATATACAGATCAGGAAACTGCATAATATTCTTCGTAAACCCAATAAAAATGTAAAAAATATTAAAATTTCACGTGGATATTGTGTTGTGTAATAGCGGCGCTTCAGTATTGCAGTTTTCTGAGCATGTGGAAGGCATTCACACGGGTTTGCTCTTAGATCTAAGGTCCTGGCAGCAGATATAAAACATATTTCTGGTTATATTAATGAATAGCTGTTAAAAGTAATTAGCGAAGCTGCCATTAAAAAATACTACGTGGACTGTGATTTAGCGGCGCATTCCTGGGCTCTTTGTAACTATAGGATTTTCAACTAACAAGATTAGACTGCGCAGATAAACCACTTCAATATTGTTCACTTCAAACTTTGCAATTTGTGTTTTTGCTGTCAGCCATAAGTATGCAGTGATTGTAGAGTACTGCAGCGAGGTATTTTTGATGACCCTTTAAAATCCATCATCAGAATGTTCAGAATATTCAGTATTTTCAGTATTTTCCGATTAACAGAATTAAATGCTGATGTTTTCTTACGGCATTATAACAAAAAATCGATAAAAATTTTGAATAAACAGCCAACAAAATACCAAAATTCCACAGATCTGACCTGTAACTTGGTCTTTTTTGGTCTCCATGGAGATAAAAAAGTTTAAAAGCCACACTGTGAAACATTCCAGACAAAGCAATAACATCTATATGGTGATTTATGGAGCGTTTGATGGACCCGTCACCAGAAAAATACAAATTTCTAACCTCAAACTTATATTTTAGCTTCACAAAATGTACAATTTATGATAAAATGTGGCAAATTGTAATGGGTTCACCTTTTCTGTGAGGATTTGTCCAAAAATAAACAAATTTCTAACCTCAAACTTATATTTTAGCTTCACAAAATGTACAATTTATGATAAAATGTGGCAAATTGTAATGGGTTCACCTTTTCTGTGAGGATTTGTCCAGTAAAATAAAAAAATCTGGATGTTTTACTGGACAAATCCTCACAGAAAAGGTGAACCCGCTACAATTTGCCACATTTTATCCTAAATTATACTTTTTGTGGAGCTAAAATATAAGTTTGAGGTTAGAAATGTGGCAAATTGTAGCGGTTTCACCTTTTCTGTGAGGATTTGTCCAGTAAAATAAAAAAAATCTGGATATTTCATTGGTCAAAATTGCTTAGTTTTTATCACAATTTTGTCTTGAACATACAAATTTGTCCCTCTTGCAGCTTTTTTCTTTCCACGGAAGGTTCCACAGTCTGGCATTAGAGTTATACTGTATATATACTGCACAGGTGACCCCTCCCCATAGGCCAAGTTACAGGTCAGATCTGTGGAGAGGCAAGAACACATGCTTTTCTAGGTTTTTGTGCAATAAAAATACTTAACTGAATAAATAGTAGAAAAAGACAGAACAAATTTAATGCCATACTGTGAAACATTCCATCACCCAGACCCACCGCTTCCTTAAAAGTCCCATAATGCACCTTTAATCTCACGTGCAGATGCCAGGGAAACTTTGGTCATTTTTATTCGTCTTGACTTTGGCTAACCCCGCTGTGCAAATATCAGCTCCAGTGGAAATTACCAAAATAATTATTATGACTTTATTGAAAAACCTAATTTTCACACAATCATTTAACAAAGTCTCTTTATTTTCCGTGACCCGTGACAACCTTTTCCTCCCGTTGAAGTATCCATGTTTCTTGCGTCTCTTCCAGCTCAGCTCTGGGCCCATGACAAGTGGAGCTATTAAAGCCTCACACTGTGACATGGCAGCAGGCCTCTGGTTTCCTGGCACTAAGCAGACTTCCCCACAGATCTGACTCTAATTAGTTTGAATGGAGTTTAACTAATACTTTACTGGGACACATATCAGGCAATTTAGACTATTTAGATAATAACAATTACAACAACACTTTAGTCATATGTACAGCGCTTTTCCAGATGCTCTGTAATTCTGTGCGTTGTCAGAGTCGCATTTTTATTCAGCGCTTTTCCACCTTTAAGCGTTTTATATCAAGGAACCACTCACCTATTCACACACATTCATGCATTTACCGTATATTTCGGACTATAAGGCGCATCTAAAATCATGACATTTTCTCAAAAATCCACAGTGGCCTTATAATCCAGTGGCCTTATGTATGACCTTTGGTTGTGTTTAACCTCCAACCGATTTGATGTTGTCCACATTAGTCTAATAAGGTATTAGTGGGCGAGTCAGGAGGAGTAATATGTTGGCCACATATAGGGCGACTGTGCAACATACCGGTAGTTCTGCCGTGTGCTGTACAAGGACCCAAAATGCACCTGTTAAGAGACATGCACCATGCAGATTTCAGGTTTTGTATTTTTGTGTTAAAACTGAACAATGTTGAGAGGATCTGGGCATGTTTGATGCCCAAATCACCAACTGTTAAACTTGTATTTTTGTGTTAGCTACAACTGAGAGTTATTGTAAATGACCTGAATAAAGTTCCATTTATCCGACACATGTTTTGTTTCTCTTATTGCGCCTTATAATCCGATGCTCCTTATGTGTGGACAATGACACAACTGACATATTATTTGATACTGCGCCTTATAATAATAAATACTGTACAGACACTGGGGGCAAGCTGGGTTAAGCGTCTTACCCAAGGACACAACAACAGTGTTAATTTGTGAAAGCTGGAATCGCACCACCGAACCGTTTCTTAGTGGATCCGACCGCTCGACCAATAATGGGGGATTCAAACTGCCAACCTTCAGTGCAGTGGGTAAACGCACCAACTGAGCTATAGTTGCCCCATTACACCATACGATAAGTGTCTTGCCTAAGAGCATAACGCCACAAATCATTTCTTTTTCTAACACTGTTTATAAATTCAAACTAATGTGTGTTTCGTTCTTCTTCTTTGAACCCTAATGTTTTTTTAAAAGGTGCACTGCGTAACATTTTGGTCCGCCCCCTGCTCGTCTCCACGGAAACGCTTTGATTAAAATGTTCCACAGTACAGATTAAACCTAATTATCGCGAAGGAGACGAGCAGGTTACAGCGCTACGCTACCTTACGGTTCAGATCTGTGAAGAATCTTCCCTTTTCGCAGAAGGAATTGCTGATTTTTGAGCAACAGAAACACACATAATGGATAAACGTTCGATGTTTAATGCCGTACTGTGGGACATTCCGGGCAATAACATCGCCATGGAGACAAGAAAGTGACGGACCCTCCACCAGAAAAGAATTTAGAATATGTTTTTAGGCATAATTCTGCTTTGGATTTCAATATTATATGTTTTTCAGCTCTCAAAATGTGTTATCGTGACAGGCCTAAGCTATAACATAGATTTAATGGGTTCAATCTCAGTTATTTTTCTGTTTATTTCAAAGTATTTTTTGAACAATATAAAAATACCATCACCGCTATAGGCAAAAATGTCTTCAATAAGTTGAAACAGACTCCGGCAGTATAAAGTCATCACCGCAGGGTAATATCTTGTCTTATTTTATTGCTGTAATTCAAACCAAACAGCTGAGCCCCTCTCGATGCCTGGCCGAGCAGCAAGAACGAAAGGAATGGTGCAAACAACGGCATTGGAACAGGCCTTGGATCGCTCCCCGTTTTCACACGTACTAACTCTTCGCTGGGAATTCTGGGTCGTCCTTCGAGGTGGATCATGTAACTGAGAAAACGGCTTGAAAACGCATTGTCCCATCTTTAAAAGTCCCCAATTGACTAAATGACTGTTATTATTTTTGCATAGGGGGGACAGAAAAAAAAACAAAAAACCGCTAAAATCCTTGGAACATCAAAGCATTGCATAACTTCTTTTCTCCATTGAGCGTTTTGAAGGACGCTTTTGTGGCGCTAAATGATAATTACTGATACTAATCTATTCAGACGCTAACCTTAACCTTTTAACCTTAACTACCAGAGAAACACAATAGGTAGAGGAGAGAAAGAGGAGGAGTGTGGAAAGAGATAAGCCGTGCACGGGCTAAATACAGGTCTAGGAGTCATTAAGAGGGCTTATCCCACATGGAGACGGCGAGCTAGAGGACGCTCGCTTGGATACAGGGTGAGGAGGGAGAGGGCAGCCCCAGGAGGCAGAGAGTGCACCACACGTCACGGGGTAATGGCTGTTTTGGTGCGGAGGTAGTTGGACTGATGACAAAGCAGCGAGCGCAGGGAGAGCTGGGAAAGTGAGTGAGAAATGGTGGAAACTGTAATGTACCGTATTTTTGGGGCTATAAAGTGCACTGGATTATAAGGCGCAGTATCAAATAATATGTCAGTTGTGTCATTGTCCACACATAAGGAGCATCGGATTATAAGGCACAATAAGAGAAACAAAACACGTGTTGGATAAATCAAACTTTATTCAGGTCATTTACAATAACTCTCAGTTGTAGCTAACACAAAAATACAAGTTTAACAGTTGGTGATTTGGGCATCAAACATGCCCGGATCCTCTCAACATTGTTCAGTTTGAACACAAAAATACAAAACCTGAAATCTGCATGGTGCATGTCTCTTAACAGGTGCATTTTGGGTCCTTGTACAGCACACGGCAGAACTACCGGTATGTTGCACAGTCGCCCTATATGTCGCCAACATATTACTCCTCCTGACTCGCCCACTAATACCTTATTAGACTAATGTGGACAACATCAAATCGGTTGGAGGTTAAACACAACCAAAGGTCATACATAAGGTCACTGGATTATAAGGCCACTGTTGATTTTTGAGAAAATGTCATGATTTTAGATGCGCCTTATAGTCTGAAAAATACGGTAATGTAAAAGTGTGCAGAAAAATGAAATTGAAATTTGAAATTAGATGTTTCAGTGTCTCAGGAACTGATTAAAATGACTTAAAAGTTTCTGTTTTGTCCAGACCAAAGCGCAAAATTGACCTTTGACTCTTATTTGGCAGTTACTGTACTCTGCCAAAGGGTCAAAGGTCAATTTTGAGCGAACTTGAAGTAATTTTTCTCAGTTTTACACTCTGGCAAGTTAAGGTCTTTTGTCTTTTGTAGGGCAGTGTTTTGATTCTAAGGAAAAGGCTTGACACAGTTTTGACAACACAATGAGAATAAAACAGACACGTAACAGTACACTTCAAAAAAGCTTGGCCAAAATTTAAGATATGAACTGTTAAATTGGTCAGAAAATAACTTAAAAGTAGTGAAATCATCTGTCCATGCTGCAAGATAATTTTCCTTGACAAGTTATCTTAAAATAAACCACCTCTAGACCAGAATTAAGCAGCCTCAGAACTAGTAAGTAGATAATAAATCTGAAAACAAGATGAAAAACCTGATACAAGTTACAAGAAATTTGCAGTGTAACTTTCTTTAATATTCCCTTAATATGTGGTTTTATATTAGTTCTGTTTTGACAACCCGACCAAAGTACAGTGACTGCACACCCACAGCTCCAGATGTAAATTTCTCAGAAATTTTTTCCCATAGAAAAAAAAAAAATTAAAAAGTTTGAAAGCTCAGGGCTCAGCTATGTGGTCACTAACGACCACAAGACCTATGATTTTATTTAAAATCTGTTTCTGAAACATTATAAACCACTAAGTTGGATATTAGTTGCCATGTCGGTCGTTAGCCTCTACGATCCCTTTGAACTTTTAATATTTGGATTTAATTTATGGAAAAAATGTACGAAAATTTCACTATTACAGGTAAAATTTTGGTGGCCGTAGCTCAGTTGATGCAAAAAACCATTGGTTGAGTGGTCAAATTCAGAGATCCACATGTTGGCGGTGTGATTCCAGCTCCCACATATGAATGCTGCTGTTGTCTCCTTGGGCAAGACACTTAATCCTCTTTGCCCCCAGTGTCTGCGCACATTGGCGTGTGAATGTGTTTGTGAATGTGTTAGTGGTCCCTTGTTGGAAAGTGTTTTGAGTCCCTTGAAAGTGGAAAAGCGCTTCATATAAACCACTAAGTTGGATATTAGTTGTCCCGTCGCTCATTAGCCTCTGCGATGCCTTTGAATTCTTAATATTTGAGTTTAATTTATGGAAAAAAATGCATGGAAATTTTGTGTTTGGAGCACACTTCGAAGTGGGCGGGACTGTGGAGCTCCCCTGCAGTGTTCTGAGTGACAGGTGGATTCAGCCAATCACAGTGAAGTGTTGATTTCTCAAAAGCAGCTCCAGATCTCAGGCAAAGTAAATGTACTAATATAATATAAGTGCACATGAATAGTCAGAAATTGTCCATCTGTGCTTTTTGCTTTTTGTTTTTGGGTAACAATACTCTGGCTCAGATGGCGTCCTTCTGGCCAAGTGTTCCCAGCTAAGTAGCTTTATTCTGATTAGCAGCGTGGAATCATCCATACAAATCCAAGCAGCCGCAGCTCATCCGAATAATGTGAAACAAACCTGGGAATGTTTCCCCAGATTCACTGTCCATTTTCACACATGTTGTATTGTTCAACAGAATTCGGACTTCAAAGACTCCTCTGGATTCCTCAATACACAGATGGAAAATGTCATCCAGTGTAAATACGCACTTTTTGACAACTCAAATCTTTTTCAACTCCACAAGCCCCACTGCACTGCACACTCTAGTCTGCGCTACGGACAGAAATTGACAAAATAAATATGACTCATTTATTTATGTACAACAGGAATTTATTTAATTCATTTAGATTTCATCACTGTCATCTGTATCTTCTCTGCAGGGAACTCTTGTGTTGACGTCTCGTATTTACTGGTGATCTTGGCTCATGGTTTTAACATTTTAACGGTTTAACACATGTTGAGTTTGGGACGTTACATTGACTTCCATTCATTTCCCAGAGTCTAATCCTAAGCAAAATTATAGTTACTACTCTCCTAACATAACCCCTAACTGTAACTTATTTTAACCCAAATCTGAACTTTAAAGAGGATATTAATTGCTATAATATATTTAGATCACCAACTTACTAAAAACTTATTAAAAGGACACTCCAGAATTTTGGACATAAGGCCTCATTTACTAGTGAGCAAAAGTTTCACATTTTTTTCCATCCAGTCCTTGTGTCGCTGGTGCTAGGCTAGCGCGTGTCAATGGGTTTTGTTAGCCTGCCACTAAAAACAGTCTTACCCACTCCATAAAGCACCCGAGGCAAATCTATTATTACCTCAGACTGTCGATGTAAATGCCAGAGTTGATAGAATCATTTTAGAAGTAAAACGAAACTTGCATCGCATGAATCTTCACATTTTGAGGGACTATTTTCTCAGATATCACTCCGCTGCTATCAGGAAGTACAACTCGCTGCTGCTGCTCAGACATAAATCCTTCAAATGCAACATTGGCTTTACTTCTGAAATTATTCTATCGACACAGACATTTACATCGATTGTCTGGAGTAATTATATATTTGCCTCGGGTGTTTTGTGGACCAGGTAAGTGTTTTTAGCGTCAGGCTAACGAAACCCATTGACTTGCACTAGCTTAGCACCAGCGACCTCTGCAAATACAAGGACTGGATGGATTATTTTAAAAAGTGACTCCACACGTCTACAACACTCTGGCTCACTAGGAAATGAGGCCTAAGAAGTTCATTTTAGTTTTTGCCACTAATTTTTGCCACTTTCTTTGCTCAGTACCACATGACTATTGCTAAAGAAACTAGCGAACATTGCACCGGGTTTGTGAAGTTGTAGTATAGTGTAGGAGGGTATGAATAGGACCTTCTAAAACCTCTTCAGGCATATTTTTGATTAGGAAACAACATTATAACATGGTAAATTTGGCACAATACCTCCTCTTAAGCATGTTGTTGATCTAATACTAAAGCATTACGTCGGAGGGACTTGATTTTTGTCCCGTATGAGGAGACAAGTCCCCGTGATGCGAGCGCGTACGCAGATTTGAACCCCCACAGTGCGATAAATGCCTCTCCACACACTCACTGACACATCCCTCTGAATGACGCTCGCTCCCGTCTCCTGCGCAGTATAATTACTCCTATTCACCTCTGGAGAATCACAGCATGTAAATAAGCACAAATGTCAGTTGCTTATGTCATTTCGCGTTGACCTTTTAGGAATAATATTTAGTTTTCTGATGGCAGGACTTTCCCCACGCACGTTTATTTTTGTTTCCTTGCTCATTCTAACATTCGTCCTTGTGTTTTGTGTGTGCAGAGCGACCATGTTCTGGACTGGTGTGAAAAGCACAGACGCTGCGCTCAGGTGAGTAACATTACTGCATTCGCCTCCAGTGCTGAAAGGTAATGAAGTACTGAAGTAAAACCACAATACTAAAGTACACATTTTAGGTATTTTTACAGTTTTTACATTTGTACTTTAACTTCACTACATTTGAGAGCAGATATTTGTACTTTCTACTTCACTACATTTTAGATCTAGGCTGAAAATTAAAAAACTTTTACTTTTCTTGTAAGTTTTCTGGTCAATGACTTACTTTGTGTTTGATTTCATTGTTCTACAGACTGAATATGTTTTATTTTATGGACATCAGACTGAATATAATTTATGTAGAAACACTGACCAATTAAAAAAGCATAAAATGACAGAGGTTTAATTTTTTTAGCGCATTTATATTATTTATGTTATAACATGCACTTTATAGTTACATTTTCATTATTTTTATTGTATAGACTCACTGACTATAAATCAGATATGTGTTATTAATAAAGGCTGAATTAAATTGAATTTGAGCAACACAATACACAAAAACATCTAGAAAAAAAATCAAAAAAGTCAATTTAATCACTTAAAATTGTCTACATTTTAAAAATCACTGCATTTAATTTTTAAATTGTCCTAAAAATCTCTGCAAAATACTTTTATTTTTTAGTCTTTAAGTATATTTTTAACCAGATTTTGCTTAAGTTAATTTTTCATGTGATGCTTTGCTTAAATAACTTTTTGCCCTTTATCTGTACTTTTACTTAAGTAACAAAACTGAGTACTTCATCCACCACCAATGAGAGGATATTCCTGTCACAATATAGGGCCTTATCGTTCAGTGTATGTTAGATGGATTTTTTCGTTTTTCTTTGCACTAACGGAGATCTTTTCATTATTTTTTCTGCACTGCGATAAGATTTGAGCTGCAGAGGCTTGAATAAATAAGTTCTATGACGTGATTACAGAAACAAACTGCCTTCTAAAGTGCTTCATTCTGTATTTATTTATTTATTGCAGCTCATTTTAATGCAAAAAAGTCATTTCTAAGTTGAAATTACTTTGATTTGAAAC
The DNA here is from genome assembly GCA_000787155.1 of Scartelaos histophorus. Lineage (NCBI taxonomy): Eukaryota > Metazoa > Chordata > Actinopteri > Gobiiformes > Gobiidae > Scartelaos > Scartelaos histophorus. Next base: position 6,366 of record JACN01121248.1, on the reverse strand, counting down.
TGGACTTTGCAAGTAAAATTATCTATCAATGGAGCAAGAGCTTTTGTACTTAAAAAGGACAATTAAAAACATTGTTATGCTTGAAATCTCCGATGGAAAGCAGCTAAATTGTAGCACAGAGCATCTTTTCTCTCAGAGTTTAATGTTTTCCGTGCAGTGACCTTGTTTTAAATAAATCAATAAGTAAGAAAAATGGCAGCACTTTGCACTTAAAATTACTATATTGGTGTGAAAACCAAAGACGCACTAGTTTATATATATTTGTATAGCACAATTTGTACACCAAGTAATTCAAAGGGCTTTGCAAACCATGAAAAGACATTAAAATCACAATAGAAACATGTAAAAAATTAACATTAAAATGGAAAAGAGAAGAGTTTCACCGCTAATATATGCCACGAAGATATATTAGTTTCTTTTATGAAAGACATTAAAATCACAATACAAACATGTAAAAAATTAACATTAAAATAGAAGAGAGAAGAGTGCGGAATAAAAGAAAAAACCTTTCACCGCTAATATATGCCAAAAAAAGATATATTTGTGCTTTTTCTTTGCACTAACGGAGATCTTTTTGTTATTTTTCTGTAGTACGATAAGATTTGAGCCGTAGAAAGCTGAATAAACAAGTGCTATGACTAATTATAGATGCAAACTACGGAATGAAAGTGTCATTCTGCGTTTATTTATTGCAGCTCGTGTTTACAGAACAAGAGCGTCTGTACTTAAAAAGGGCAATTAAAAACTCACAATAAGAAAGATGGCAGCACTTTGCATTTAAAATAGGGAAATAAGTCGGATGTTTCTTGATCAAAGAAAAAAATGCGTTGTGTTCCGTTGGTATATAATTTTACTGCAAATCAAGACAGTGTGTTCTTAATGGAAGACTTGCTTAGAAATTACTTTTTGCTTTGTAATTTTATACATTAGGGATGGGACAAAATCTCTTCGACTGTGCACACATGAGGAAAATTATCTTGTGAGATTTTTTCCTCGCATTTTTACATTTGCCTTGGATGGAAAAGGGGTTAACTTTGCTGAATAAATCCTCTTTTGGGAAGCCGTGATACAAAAAGCTCTGCTACAATGACAGCAAAAATGTAAAAAATAGATAAACCAAAACTTATTCATCAAAAATTATATATCAAACTCATCTCGATCTCGTGAACTGAACCCTGACACGTCTCGTCTCGTAGAAATTGCGTCCCATCCCATTCTTATTACACATGCTTTAGAGTTATTCAGTCTGTGGCATAAGTTTAATTTAGATTTACTTCAGAAATATACCGTACTTCAGTGTTATCATGACAGGCCTATGAGATGTGATTTCACCGTCTGGTCTTAAAACTGCACAGCTGATAATGTTAAGTGCTCTTCTGACCGATGACTTTGAAATCTAAAGAAACCCTTGAACCGCACTCTCTCTGCGCTGACATTTCGTCCTCGACCCCTCACCCGACTTCCCCTCGGAGCCGTGTGAGCGATGAGGTCATTGGCGTGGGACCGGCAGCCACGTCTGCGCCGCTTCGTCTCGGGGCAGTTGCGTTAAAGCGTCCGTTGAAGTGCGAAAGCTTAAGTGCTGTTGTCAAATCAAACAAACGGGAAGGTGCGGACATAATGAAACTGCGATAAGATGGTTTTAGAAGGTTTTAGCTGTGCCTCTGAAGTAGAAATCCTGGTTCAAGCTTGTGTTTTTCTATTGCAAGATGCTCCATTCCCAAGATTCCCCAAGTATTTGAGCGAAATTGGTCTTCTCCAAGATATATTGTATGTAAGATAGATATTGTATAAGCTTGAGGTCTAAAGAAGTCAGCATTTTACTGTTGAAGTGCGTGTTAGCATGCTAGTTGTTGGCAATACCATGAAAAAAAGTTGCGAAAAACACTTGGAAACTAATTGTGGTGAGTAATTAGTGTTTGCAATCAGGCCCGTTGACAGAAATTAGGGTTCCTGGGGCAAGTGTTCTCACATGGCCCAATCTCTAATATAAATAAATAGGAAGAGGGTCCAGTTCTGGGCCCCTAAGACACCGGGGCTCGAAACAACAGACCCCTTTGTCCCCCCTCCCTTATTTGGAATACATAAGATAAATGAGGAGTAACTTTGGACCACTGCAAACCATTTAATTTTAACGTTCGGACTGCAGGGTTTAATGCTCAGTTTGGACTTTTTGGCGAAATCGTTCAAATTTCCAATTAAATGCGACTCAGTGTGAACTTTAAACGCCCCAAAAGTGTCCTACAAATGTATTGGAGGACACAAGGACATCACATGCAGAGATTGCATGTGATGTTTGCTCAGTGGTTACGAAAGCGGTGATTTTAAAGTTGCTGTTGTACTGGGGCCAGAACATGTACAGTTTATTTGTTTTAAGTAGGAGATTGAGAAGGAGAAGGTCAAAGTTTTTGGCTGTGGCGTTTTGTGGGGCAGTGGCAGCAAGTGGCCTGGGTCGCATTTGAAAAAACTGGATCTGTCATTAAAAGATCGCATAGGGGCAAAAAAACCTGATTTGTAGCATAGTGTAATTGTATATTTAATGTTTCAAGACAGAAAAAATCAGCTACAGCATCTTTAATGGAGATCTTTCATGTTTTAAGTTTTAAAACTGAGTAAAAAGTGTCAAACCTGGCCGTGAATATATTGTATGATTCTTTTCCAACAGCTCCTAGATAAACACAAACCTTAGCCCATGTCCCCATAGTGCTTTCCTTTTGCAGACAGGCCTTTTCTTACCACATTGCTCCTTTAATAGCTCTCCCTGTGTGTTCTGTTAAAATAGCCTCTTCACATCCGCGTTACCATCCTCCATAGAGCACAAATCATTCATGTTTATTCCTCCCACTCTGCAGACGACTCTCATTCACTGTAGGATCATAGCTGAGTTTTATGGGCTGGAGTCTGGACCGGGGCAGATGTCATACCGTGTTACAGGCCTCTTGTCCCTGTGGCTCGTCCCGTAGAGCCAGAGACAGTGGGTGGCGAAACCGAAGCTAAAACCACTGTTTGTTTGTACTCGTGCTATGGCAGGGCTCTCGATGGGCATTAACACTGGCAACTCGCGCTGGACTCTAAATCAAGAAAAACTGGAGATGTCAGCGTAAAATTAGTCTTGTAGTCTCGAGGTGAGGAAAGACATGGTTTGAATATGCTTGAAGATGTTGTGCCTGGTGGAAATTTCAAATGCCAATTCAAACTGAAGCACATTTTAAAACATCCATCCATCCATTTTCTTCCGCTTAGCTGGGCCGGGTGGCGAGGGCAGCAGTCTAAGCAGGGACTAATAGACTTCCTTCACCCCGGACACTTCCTCCAGCTCTTCTCGGGGACCCCAAAGCTTTCCCAGGCCAACCCAGAGACAACACCTCCCCAGGATGGTGCCCAGGAGGTGTCTGGAACAGATGCCCGAGCCACCTCAGCTGGCTCCTCTCAACATGGAGGAGCAGCGACTCTACTCCGAGCTCCTCTTGTGTGACTGAGCTCCTCACCCTCTCGAAGGGTGTGGAGGAAGCTCATTTCGACTGCTCGTATCCACGATCTCGTCCTTTCGGTCACTACCCAGAGCTCATGACCATAGGTGAGAGAAGGAACATGGACTGACGGTAAATTAAGAGCTTTGCCTTTGGGCTCAGCTCCCTCTTCACCACAACGGTGCGATACAGCGACCGCATCACTGCCGACGCCGCACAGATCCGCCTGTCAATCTCACGCTCCGATACTTGATACTTGAACTCCCCTCCCACCTTGAGAGGGCAAACCACCTTTTTCCGGTCAAGAAAAACATTTGAAAACTTTACAATTTGACTGCAAAATTGCCCAGTTGTGCAGGAATGTTTTTAGCCAAATAGAAAGTATAAAACAACAACAACCACAAAGCCATTTTCTAACATCGTTCCCCAAACTGAACTATGTGCATGCAAAATGAACTAATCTGAATGAAGCATAGTGTAACTTTTCTGATGGATCGTTTATCGTTTTTCTCCATGAAGATATCATTGCTTTGCCTGGAATGTTTCACAGTATGACATTAAACCTTTCTATTGTCATGGAGACCAAATCAAACCAAGTTACAAGTCAGATCTGAGGAGAGGCAGCCCTGCTCACTGTCAGAATGCCTGTTTTCCTTGGTATTTCTGAGCTATAAAACCACCTATAATTGAAGAAATGTAACTTAGAGCTGTTTAATGTCAGCCATGGTCCAGATGAATACTTTAAACTGAAGAAAAAAACTGAAGTTAAAATCATGTTTGAATCGTTCATAGATCCACCGGTGGATTTGAGCGCAGCAGAAGGGGCTGTACAAGATGGATTTTTTTTTGTTTGTGTTCTCATAAATATTGCAAAAATTCATCCATTAGCTGAGCAATAAAAAAATCCATATTGCATTTTTAAATTCATACTTTTCAAACTATTATCAATTCCTGGCTCCTGTTGCTCTAATACAGCAGCATTTGCACACTGGACATGTAAGGAAAACCTACAGGACGCTCCTTTGCCGTCATAGACTATTTATCTTACTCAATTTCTCTTCTACTTAGGCCCAGAACATCACCATTTCAACATTACTCACTTTACCCATTTTAGTTGCAACAAAAGGCCATCCATTTGTATAGTCTGAGTGATGAGGCTCTGGTGTGGACAAACATGTGTGAAATGTCTGAGCTCCTGACCTCTTTATGAGCTGCATCAGTAATATTAACAGCCTCCTGACAGAGAGCGTTCTGGTTCAGCCCGGATAAAGGGAAGTATCTCGGCCGAAGCACACCTCCGTCGTATTTCTCCTCTTCACAAACTTCTCTGAGACGATCGGCCGGAGCAGAGGAAGTGGAGAGGTGCCCGAACGGAGAGACGGGTTTATGAGCGTTTAATGGGGTCACGGGGGTTAATTTGAACAACAGGAAAAAGCACAAACAAAAACAGGGCGTTATAAGGGAGACCAAACTGGAAATAAACACCCTTTCGAGTCTCCGAGGAGAGTCGCCATCTGTGAGCCAGGTACCGGCCTACAGACTCTACAGACGGCACGAATAAAACTCAAGAATAAGGTTTACTTTATTAATTCCTTGAGGCAAATTCATACTTTATTGGAATGGCCAGTCCTTTCTACATTCTGAATCTTAAAGGGCCTGGAACTGGACCATAAAGCATAAAAAACCTCTGTCTTTGCATGGGACCGTCCAACAACAACTGCTAATTTATCGCTAATTAACTTATTTTACATGAGATAAATAACATTCAAACATTCATTTGTTGATTCTGCAGTAATTTCTCTGATATGGCCAAGATTTTAAAAGTTATATTATGTTATTCATGCAACTCAATAGTTCTTAGACTATTTTATTCTAGTCTAGAGGCAGTTTATTGTAAGATATATTGTCAAGTAAAATGATCTGTTCATGCAGCAAGATAATTTCACTACTTTTAAGTCATTTTCTGATAGATTTAATTGTTTCATAAGCTTTTTTGCAGTGTGTCTCTTAGTTATTTTTTCCTTGTTTTATAAATGTAAGTCGCCACTCATCTCTCCCATTGGTTAATCTACCTGTCAATCATCCCCAGCTCAAACTGGAGATCCAGGACATGGTTTCAGTCTAAGTTTTGTCAGTGTGCGGTTCTGGTTGGCCAGGTGAGCAATGATCCAGGCCTGTCAGGAGCAGCCAACCATCTAAAGATCTGAAGTTAGGCTTAGTCAGGAGCATCGCAGTTGGAGGATTTATATGGTGCATGTTCGGGGTTGATGGAAGAACTGCGTAGAAACACACCCAGACACCAGGGAGATACATGCAGAAAGGTTTGTGTGGCCTTCTAAGGTTTTTTGCTGTGATTCGAGAAAACTAAGCCACCATAAAAACTTTGTGAAGACACCAGACTTTATTTTTATCGCTTATTTTGGGAGAAGTTGGTTGTGCATTGCCACTTTATGGATGGATGAATCTGAATCTGCAGCTGAAGATGTGCAAGATCTTTGTGAACTGTTCTAAAACACAAGGCAAGGGAAGGCAAGTTTATTTGTAAGGCACAATTTGTTCACAAAGCAATTCAAAGTGCAAAAAAAAAAAATCACTGAATCAAGTCACATTAAAATCACAGTCTGTTCTTGTTTAGATTAGCAAGCACATTCATTTATTTAGTTATTTTGTCCATTATTTAGTCCAAAATAATGCATGAAATCTAACTTTAAAGCTACATAATGTAACTTTTCTGGTCGAGGGTCTGCTACTTTATCGTGAGGGTGTCGGACTCACCTTTCCACAGATCTGGCTTGGCGCTGGTCATGGCAATACTGTGTTATATCGCAGTACAACGCAACAACCTCTCCAGAGCAACAAGCGAGATGTTTCCAGGCAGAGCAATGACGTATCTGCAGAA
>KN490739.1:20403-31023 GCA_000787155.1 Scartelaos histophorus | reverse complement strand
CTGGTATCGTTGTATTCACCGTAGAGGAGCTTTTTTGGCTTGTTTGGAGCATCGCATTTCTTTTGAGACAGAAGTAGTATTGTCGGTCAGTTGTATTTTGATATGTGTGGATTTAGAGCGCTGCTGTTTGAGATGTGTAGAGCTGTGGTGAAAATGAAGTGGACACATTGTTAGCCGAGCTTCTGCTGATTCCAGCGGTGTATAACATGATAGTGCAGCATTTAGTATGAGACAAATACACACGTACGAACACACATAGGGGGCGCAAGTCCCCAAACATGGGGACTTTGGGGCTGACTATACGTATGTGCACGCACAACCTAACGTGACGTGGCTCTCTCTGATTGGCTGCGTGCGTCACTGTTTAGTCATGATTGGCTATTCGCGCCAGTGAAAACGTTGGTGATTTTTTTTTTTGAAGGCGTCAGCTCATCGAAGGCTTATCGAGCGTGTCTAATTTATTATCGTATTTATTTTTAATCGCGCATAAACTCGAAATCGAAAAATCGCCCCAGCCTATTTACAATTGTAAATGTGACTCTTGAGGAGTCAGTGCCTCACCAGTCATGAACTTCACCGCACGTCACTGCAGTATGGTATGTATGTAGTCCTATATCTCTCACTGTTTGAGAGATAACAAATGGTGAAAGTGATCAGTTATACCTCAACAATTTCTGTGATTAAATCTGTAGTTTACTGGCACACCCATCTGTACGAAATATTACTGGTCTATAGAATGTTGTCATGTAATCTAAAAGCCAGCAATACTATACAATACAACAGAGGCTAACCAGCTGCTCACTGTGTTATCAATTTTCAGTTTACAAAGTCTTTGGTAGACATTTTAAATAGATTTTTCCAGAACCAGAAGGGCCCATCGACTCTTACACTCAATAGCGTCTTTATCACAAAGCTAACCTGAACAAAAATTGCTCAAGGCCCAAAATAACTTTAATTAGGCACAACTAATGTCAACCTGAAAAAAGTCTAAGCTAATTTTGTAAGGCCATAATTATATATTTCTGAAGATTTTGTTTTATTTGAGAACAGTCATTAAAACTTGTATATATGACAGATTAAGTTGAAGCTTAACTATACACTAGATCTATATTTGGGTCTCTCACTGTTTTCCGAGACCATTATGTGCTCGCTCCACTCGCCCCTGTGACAGACATGCTGATTCCCTCCAGAAAAACAGGTGGCCAGCCCTAAGGCGAAATGTTGCTCCCAATATCGCAAGAAAACCAACAAGACTGAAAGCCCCAGATAAACCAAAAGAGTTAACCAGTGTCCTTGTATTTAAATAGCTCTATGTTTTGGCTGAACTGACAACTGTAAAACATAATGTGTGATTAATGACACTGTGTTAGCGGACTGATTGATTGATTGATGGATGTGTATAAATGGAGGTGTCTATCACAGTTCAGTTAGATCAGTTCTGTTAACTGAATGGGACTGTCAGGGCTAATGAGAGCATGTTCTGCATACTCTCATTCAAATGCGATGGCACAGACATCCGACGAGGGTAGTGAAATGTGAATTTAAACTACTATACATAGGTTAATATATTGATGCTGGCCATGCTGCACAACACAAAAGTGCAAAATATTACTGCTAACTGTATTTTTGAGGACCAGTATTGGCCACTGACCTACCACCATATTGCAGGAAAATCACAGTGAACCCTTTTCTAAATGAGCCACATGCATAAAACATGAGGTGCAATAAATAAACATCACACTTAAGTATCTAAATGAGTCAACACTTACAATGTTACTATATTAACAAGAAAAAGTACCCTGATACTGATACTGATACTGATACTGATACTGATAATGCAATAAAATAATCCATCCATCCATTTTCTCCCGCTTTATCCGACTGGGTCGCGGGGGCAGCACGCCGCCCACCACTCTGTGCACCAATAAATAATAAAATAATATAGTAATTATTGTGTCAGGGCACATTGGAGCGCAGGTGATGAATCACATGCTTATACAGTTAAATATGATTCATTTTAAATAAACACTATATAACTTTTCTGAAGGGTACATCATGTATCTGTCTGTTATGTCATGTCCATGCAGCTGTTCTTGCTTTGCCTGAAATTTTCCACAGTCGTCATCCTTCACAAATTTTAGACAGAAGGCTTTGTTCCTATATGAACCATATAAGCATAAAAAAGATAAATGAGTTCATTTAAATGACCTACCGTATTTTTAGGGCTATAAAGCGCAACGAATTATAAGGCGCAGTATCAAATAATATGTCAGTTGCTGTCACTGTCCACACATAAGGCGCATCGGATTATAAGGCGCAATAAGCGAAACCAAATGCGTGTCGGATAAATCGAACTTTATTCACGTAATTCACAACTCTCAGTTGTAGCTAACAAAAATACCGTGTCGGATAAATCGAACTTTATTCACGTAATTCACAACTCTCAGTTGTAGCTAACACAAAAATACAAGTTTAACATCAAACATGCCCGGATTCCTCTCAACACTGTCCAGTTTTAACACAAAAACACAAAATCTGAAATCTGCATGGTAATTGTGGCATTTTGGGTCCTTGTACAGCACACGGCAGAACTACCGGTATGTTGCACAGTCGCCCTATATGTCGCCAACATATTACTCCTCCTGACTCACCCACTAATACGTTATTAGCCGTAATGTGAACAACATAAAATCGGTTGGAGGTTAAATACAACCAAAGGTCATACATAAGGCCACTGGATTATAAGGCCACTGATGATTTTTGAGAAAATGTCATGATTTTAGATGCGCCTTATAGTCCAAAAAATACGGTATATTATGCAAAATTAACTCTTGTGAGCTTGTTATAACATTGTTACCTCAAAACATACCTTGAGTAGTGTTTGTTTCATTCACACATGTTTGAGTAATCCTTTATTAGATTAGAGATAAGATAGATACTTTATTATCCCAAAGGAAACCTATAGTTCTCTGTCTGCATCTCCAAAGCTCAAAATGCTCTGTTCCTTGTGATGTCATGGAGTGGTAATTTTGAATACATATGCAAGGTTTGGTGTTAAACATGTGTGAATGAAACAAAACACAGCTCCAGGTATGTTTTTGACGAGAAAACAACAATATTACTGTATAACATAGATCTGATAATAGTAATATGGACCCTTTTTAAGAATGTACTAAATGATGCTTTCTATGGCTGAAAATAAAGTTTGTCCTGTCCTGCACATTTCCAGGGCTTATCATGGAAACCTACTCCATTTCTCTCACACCACGATCATGACGAGCAACTGTGAAATTCAAATAAACTGGTGGTGTTAGTCGGGGAATACTCTTAGCAATCATGTTTACAAACACTACACCACCAGTCACCATCGGGAGGACTGCTTTAGGGGGCATTGCTCACCCAAGCTTTTCTATTTCCCTAAATGCGTTGCTTGTCTTGATCGCCCCCTCCCTCGTCCCTCTTCCCTCTCCCTCTGTCAGCGTGAACACAGCACCAAAAGCCCTGCAAGGTGCGTAATGCTGACTCAAACCTGGGATGCCTCCTAAAATCCCGTATTAGCTTCCTCGCACACTCTGATATGAATTTTTAACCAAGAGAGCATTTTTTCACACTCAAACTCCCGCCTAGCCTTCCTTAATAGCATTACAAAATAACCTTTAGAAGTCATTTTGTGTAATTATGTTTGGGTAATTGTAGAAATGCTGATGGTGAGAAAGAGAGGAGCGCGCTACATAAAAATGCAGTGTAGTTTTATTCATTGGTTTAAAGGGTTTCAGTGCATACAGCTAAGATTTGTTTACTAAGAGGAAATTGGTATTTTTAATGGGCAAATAAGAGTCAGTTTTGGCTCACAGAGTTTAATTAACTCCAGTGAAATTAATCCAATCAAACCTGATGTGATTAATGCGTTTAGACAATGTATAATTAGACAAAGTCGTATATTAGAAAGACTATGTTTAGCTGCCTCTGTGACTCGCATTTTATTTATTATCATGAAAATAAAGCAAACTCTAAAACGTCTTAGAAATGTTGAAGAATACTTGGTGGCTGGGAAAGTTTTTAATTTAGTCATATCTTTTCAGGTAATATAGGAAATATAAATAGTTACCACCCAATATCTATCCACCTCCACCACCTAAAGTAAAATGCCAAGTACTGCATAACTCATTAAAAGAATTTCCCATCTGAAGTAACCATATAATAGGTTAAACTTTGGACACAGTTTCTTTTTATTTTTTTATTTTCTTTCCAAACTAATTAGAGGATGACACTTGTGAAACACGGCGACAGAGCCACAGTAACAGCTGCCAGTGGAGAATCGGGAGCTGCCAACTCTGAGACAGTGTGAACACGCCCAACTGCAAGTGAACGTACCACCAGTTTATGAAGTTTGTCTGAGCAAGGCTGCGGATCAGGGGAAGGGCGCTAATTACTTCCACACAATTACAAGAATAAAGGTGATTTGTAATCAACAGACTTCATGTTTACATTTTTTAAAATAAATTAAAATTTCCAGAAGAAGTAGGTCCTCTGTGAGATCTTCATTTGGAAGTCAATTCATATTCCCAAAGTTGTCAGGGGAGTGCCCATTATAGTTGAATTATTTTGCATAGGGTGCCAGCGCTGACAGCAAGTATTATATGCACAATATAAATACTATATAAATATAAGTACTGTATAAATACTATACAGTTTTACAGCATTCTACAGAATATCAAATCAACCACTTTATGTCATAGTGGTAAAACGCAATTTAAAAGAATGGTGTTCCTGCCTAACAAAGTGTGGTTTAGAAGCAGTTAGATGTGAAAGTGGATGGAGCAGAATAGGGTCCATATTGAGTTTTCCAATTATTCTGACAAATTTAAGTCTTTATATTAGGATAAAAAAGTATCTAAGTCTAAAACACAATTGCATTTCTTTTTTTGGTCATTTTGTTTAACCCAGATGTAAAAGTTTTATAAACATTAGAGTTCTTCTACGTTTCCTACCGCGCAAGAGCCTTTAAGTTCACCAGACATACCTCCACTGCAGTGTCGTAGTCCGATCCGTCCAATAGAGTGACTTTGACAGGCACGGTCTTGGGTCTCTTGGAGCTTTTCTGAGGAGATTTGGACGCTTTGCTTGGAGTTTTCTCCGAGCTATCGTCCACCTCATGATCCTCGGGGACCTGGCCAAAAGACAAAAATAACCTCCGTGAGAACTTCAGTGCATCATTTACTTTGCCCTTCATAAAAACAAAAATAAAAAACAGTATTCACACAATTCCTGCAATAATGATGTAAGTAACTTTAGCGTCGGTGCCTTTCTGTTCTCCAAAAAAACATTTTCATAGTTCTTCAGGATTTGTGGGCCTGTTGAGAAGGATGTCTTGTCTTTTTCTGACAGATTCAAAACAAAAGCTATTCATTTAATAATAGTTTTCATTGTTCCCCGTTTTCCTGATGTTGAATAGTCATGACTGGAACATTTTGGCATTTGTATTAAAACAGAGTAGGGTAGAGAAGCCAAAAGATGTCCATCAAGTTAAAGAAGCTAGAAGAGAGTAGTGGTCCAATAGTACTTATACCTATAGGACAAATACACCAAGTAATGCACTGATTCTGTCATTTCCAAAGTATACACCACAGAACTGATAGAAACTAAATCATATCTGTAGTAGCAGGGAAAGAAACACTTAAATAGGAAGAGTAACCACATATTTTATACAAAATATTACTCAAAAATAGTAATAGCATAGTGATAGTACCAACCTCTGAGTAAATATCACTATATTCTCAATGTACTCTGCTAAAGATGTCTCCATGGAAATGTTATTATTCATGAATTTATTTGCCTGAAGTGTTCCTCAGTATGATAATAGCCTTATCTTTGCCAAAAATAAATCTTGGTTTGGTTGAGTCACCTGCTTGTCTCCATGGAGATTGCAAAGTTTTATGCCATTTTGTGGAACAGCAACATGCACAACATTAACCTTTCTGTGGAGAACTTAGAAGGCTTCATACCCTCCACCTACAATATACGGTGCCCCTTCAATTTGAAAAGCAAAAACATACACTCGTTTTTGTGAAGGGTGCTATCATTAGCGGAGGGCACCGGTGTTTGAATAAGCCCTCGCAAGTATTCAGAGTCTTTAGTATAGTGAGTGAGCCTTGACGCTGCAGCCTGGCCCGTGCCTACATCTCTCCTGCATATTAAACAGGGAGAGAGGGGAGAGAAAGCGAATGAGAGGCGGAAGGGGCTATGAATGATGGAGAGACTTGAGTGGAGTGATGTACAGCTGCTGAGGTCGCACCTGATTGGCTCTCCTGGTGTCTGCCTCCATCGCGCTCCTCATCTCAGCGCCAGCAACCCTCTCCGTCGTCATGGAAATGGAGTGCAGTCCTGTAACACACAAACACAGTCACACTTGAGATCAAATGGGTTTCCTGTTTCCCGAATTAGTGCTGAGTGCAAAAGTCCGATCTGCCACTGGAACTGCTGACTGTTTGACTCATGGAATAAACTAAATGCTTTTCCAAGTTTTAGCTGCATGTTAAAGGTCTGACGCTGAGTAATGGGCAGGTTAGAAGTCTAGATGGCATATGCTTGCTAGCTATTATTTCCCTTGGAGATAATCAAGTTACAGGTCAAATCTGTGGAGAGCTGACCACGCTCACAGTGAGATTGCAGGGTATTTTTGAGCAAAACATGTGTAGTTCAATAAATGCAAAATAGAATCCATAATGCCATTCTGTGAAATATTTCAGGCAAAATAATGATCAATGATCAATGAAGACAAAGGGGACTCTACAAGAAAAGTTATATATTGTACCTTTAACATTAAACAAGATCATTTGAGACAAGGGACACAACAGAGGAAAGGCAAAGTGAATTTACTTGTCAAAAGCAACCCATCAAGCAACACACAATGCATTTAACTGTTTTATTAAAATGCACATACTAACTCAGATATGATTATATTATTATCTTAACAACTTTTGTGCTAACAGCTTGTATGACTAACACTCCTTATTTGGCATGGCAACTCACAGAGATGAAGTCTCTTTCTCTTAAAGGTCATATATTATGCAAATCTGACTCATGTGACCTTTTAGCCATGTCATAATGCTGTTACCTCCTCAGAAACATACCTGGAGTTCTGTTTCGCTTCATGAGTAATCCCGCATTATTACTCTAAATCTTCAAAGCTCAAAATACTCATCACCTAGTGATGCCATGTGGTAGTAGTTTTCAATTTAACAGCTACTTTTTACGTTTAGTTCAGAAGAGATTGGCAATTCTCCAATTAATCAATTTTCAATTATCCTAATGACCTTATTGGTGGTGTATGGAGTTTAACAACATAGAGGACCGCTTACTGCATTACCACATGACATCACAGGGTGGAACAGAGTGTTCCCTCTTGGAGTGAAGAACTCAGCCTAAATAAGCAGGATTTGTATGTTAAACATGTGGTGAATAAAACAAAACACAGCTCCATGTTTGATGGAGAAAAAACATTATAACAGGTCAGAAAATACTATAATATGGGCTCTTAAAAGTAAAACAATTAGCACTCAATAAGAAAGGTATATTGAAATCTACTGAAAAGTTGTCAATTAAAAATACTATAAATCATATTGTATTGATTTGTCACTCTATTTTAAACCACATGTGTATACAAAATGATTGCTTTATATTCTCTTTTCAATCCTCTCCCATACACATTGTAGATGGGTGTCTTGAACGTGGTCAGATGGGTCTAGTGAGAGACAGAAGGAGGTGAGCTTGGATCGGCCCCGTCTCCCAGAGGAGCTCTCAGTGTGGAGAGGCTGACTTCACCGCTGCTCCTCTCTCTCCTCTCACATAGCACAGCACATAAATTACATCAGCCCTGCAGCTCCAGAGACGGCAGACACATCACAAGTCAGGAAACTATGTGACAACAAACTCAAAATCAGGGCCATGAAGAGAATTTTGGAAAGAATCATCAGAATTATTTTGGTCTAATCTGAAGTGCTTTAGACCTGGTTTAGTCCTGGTGTAGACCTGGTTTAGACCTGGTTTAGTCTTTAGACTTTTTTGTACAAAAAACAGGAGTTTAACAGCAATATGGCGTCTTGAAAATAAGCAATTAAAGTTTACTCAAAACATGCACAAATCAGAATCATAAACCATTTCAGATGTGTAAATGGTGAAGGGAAACAGCTATAACATAGTTAAAAGCTGCTTTAAATCTCACCCTGATTCAGTGCAGACTTATTTTGGGGCTTCATTAAGCACTTTTTCTCATTCCAACTTTGTGGTCTTGGTTCACATTCTGATTTAGTCCTGATTTAGTCCTGATTTAGTCCTGATTTAGTCTGGTTCTTTTAGCTTTATCTAGTTTGGATTTAGAAATGTTTTAGTCTTTCTTCTGCATAAAAATATGATATGAGGGGTCACCTCTCCACAGATCTCTCTAAGATATGACCTGCAACTTGTTCTGGTTCTGTCTCTTGTGTGTCTCCATGGAAATATAAAAGTTTAATATCATATTATTGAACATTCCTGGCAAAGCAATAACATTTTAATGTAGACAATTAAATGGCAAACTCTCCACAAACATAGCAGCAATCTTTAAACCTTTAAAATCTGCTTTAGACCTGATGGCATTGAGATCTGGTTAAGTCCTTGTTCAGGTCTGTTTTTAATCCTAGTCTTTTTTTCTTCACATTCACAGCAGCAGACTAAAAATACTGAAGGGATGAACGTACTACTCATATTTATAAGACAGGAGAGCAGGGTCAGATTATAGTGCAGCGTGTATTATATGATATTGCATGGGTGTCTAGGGAGATATATGGGGCCATGTCATTTGAAGGTGACCACAGTGCTGTATGGAGCTGACATGCAGAGCCAGAGAGGCTGTTTGGGTTAGCAGCTGCTGCTAAGTGAAGGGAATTATGCAAGATAAGAGTCTGTCTATAGGTACTGGGATAAAAGTGAATAGAGGCTCACACTCTTAAGGCTCCTAAACGTTAGCTCAAATGCACAAGGTAATGTTTGAAGTTTCTAAGATGGTGGATAAATATGGAGATATGGTGACGTAAAGGAGAGGAGGTGGCAAGTGCTGGGGGTTGCAGCTGCCTTGGAAGTGCAATATTGGTGTCAGGAAGCGCTAGACTAGGTGCAAAGTGAACCGATGTAGACTTTGTTTTGACATAGTATCAAACAACAATTGAATGCTGTGTTGCTATGATATTTTTGTGTTTGAAAACTGAACTTACAGTATTCAGTACTTAAAAATACAGTTAAATGGCTCAATTTTATTGAGTCTTATCCTGAGCATTCTCCTTCATAGCAGCCATGTCCACTGTAAACTGAATTTAACTATCAACCCCTCCATATGTTTTGAGTGCCTTAAGCAAAAAACAAAACAAATTCTAACCATCATAGCCATGAATAAATTGGAAAGACCAAAATCTTTGCCTCCTTTGGCACATACTGTATATAATGTATTTACACTGTTGCATAATCTCAATGGTTAGTATATGTCTACCAACACACAACAATTTCCCCAAAACAATAAACTTCATGCTTCCTCAAAATGTAATGTGAAAAATGCTTAATTATTTTATGTCACTCACAAGATAAAGAATAAAAAGAAAGCATATTCAAAATGATGTTTGGAAGACAACACTTTTTAGCTGAATTTTTCTGTAAACTGTAAAGCTTTAAACCATTTAGAACTTCCATCACTAACTGGGAATAATAATATGCACACTCACGTAGCACAATGACTAGTCACACTCCCCGAGTACAGAGAAGCTCCACTGACACACTGCATGTCTGTAAAGTGCTAATGTTAGTATTAGGCATTGATTAACATGGTTATCCTATCAGCTCCTGCTAAGTGTTTACAGACTGTAGTCTGGGTCCCAGCAGGACTCTGCTTCATGCTCCTCCAAACAATTTAATCCAAGAACAACTCCAAACACTCAAACAAAGATTAAACATGCATGTTTAGAATTAGGAAGACGAGGGGAATAATATTGATTTTTTTTTAATATATCAATGATTTGCTTTCTAAAATGGGTGATGATAATCAATGTTTCTTTGGAATCCAGTGCTCTCCTATAAATGTAGTGGTCAAATTGTATGTATCACTGTTTTTAACCAAATGCATAAAATAATTACACTCCAAGTTTGCTTTAGTTTTATTAGCCTTTTAATGTTTTATTTAATAGATCATTCTTAATATCCAATTTTTTCAAACAATAACAATTTCAGTATCATGATTTTTTTTAATGTATCCCTCACCTCTAAAAGTTCTATTAACCAAAAGCCAGAAAGACTTCACCATTACAGCTGTTTTGTCAAGCTTCACCTGCCACATTGGCACATAGATTCATAGTTAGACTTGTGCTCCTCAATTTTACTCATGTTTATGCACCGAGACAAGGCAAAATTCAAAGAGGAGAGCCAATTTAAGAAGGCACTTCTTTTAACAAGCTGTGCTACCACTGTCAGTCAGAGCTATTTAATGAACTCTTCTGTTTTTAAAGGAAATGCGTCAGTGACTAAAATGTGCAATATCCTTCATAAATTGGATGTCCAATAAAGAAAATTATCACTGTTTTAGACATTAAAACACTC
>KN490739.1:0-20385 GCA_000787155.1 Scartelaos histophorus | reverse complement strand
TCTTTCTTACTGGCCATTATGTTCTTTGAAATAGGTACAAAAGGATCAGATATTATCTAAGTTGTCAGAGTTTGGGTGGTCTGAAATTTGGCTTTAAATGGTGGATGTGTCAAAAGCAATCACTATAAAATCCATTGTTTCATTAAAGAAACTGCATTTGAGTTGGGTATGACCACGATGGCTCTTTACATTGGCTTCAGTGGAAGCAGCAGGAGGTCGACTCTGCTCCATAAGAAAGTGGTTGGACATAAGACAGTGGAATTGTCTTTGTGTTTTTTGTGACACAAGTGACGTTGGTTATATATGCCAAGACCTACTATAACTTAGGAGATTGTATGAAATAATGTAACAAAACTGAGAACCCTGTGGTTCTTTATAAAGAAAAAAACCTTTCAGAGTATCTTTTGACATAGAACAGGTCTACAAAGAGATTATATCAGGTCTAAACAAAGGCTTAAACACAGGGAGGCAAAAGGGATGGATAAAATGCATTAAATGAACTGCATGAAAACAAACCTCGTTGAGAACTTTGCATTTCATCAGAAGCCCATATACTCCTAGTACTAGTGTTACCTGTACCATAGTTTGAGAATCACTGCAATAATAACTAATATAGATGAGACTAATCATTCAAAAATTCAAGGTAGACCGCCATTGAATTAGTTTGGCATTGTTCTGAATTATGTATAAGTGTAAGATTATGGATATGAGTCTTTACCCCTAAATAAAAATAATTAATATAAAAGAAGTTCATTTTCTATTGCAACACAGAGTCAGTGCCACAAAGGTTACATCATTCATTAGATTTGCATCATATTTTTTGTGATCTAGTGGTTGTTTTGGCCAGATTTTAATATTGTTTCTCATCATAAAATACACCAGGATACAGATTTTTGTTTCTTTGTGGTCATGTATATTTTGGCTATCTCCCTCTTCAGAGCTCACAATGCTTTATCCAATAGTACAATGATGAAATATAGTTGAATTAAATAAACAGAGACCATCTAAAATGTATTTATTCATTCAACACAATATTTCAACCGTCATCATTATGAAAGTGAATCTGACTGACCACTCTGCACAATTTGTGAAGCAGTGTCCAACATCTTTGCTTCATCACTATCTTCTATTTAGATATGAGTGAATCATAATTGAATTCATATCCCCAGCATGCCCCATCAGTCCAGTGTAATAGCCCTTTTCAGTGTGGACGACGTCAAATGATGCGTTGACCAATCACCACAGAAAGACTTCATATACAAGACTCGGGGCGTATTCTCACATTCTCACCAACGCAGAGCCAATCAATGCTTTCATTTAGCCCGTTTTGTGATTCAATCATGGAGGTTCTGCTGGGTGCACTCCTAATCATGTCTGAAGGCAGATGATGGAGAAGCAAATGGGTCAGAGCCCTTCAGAGTTATGTAGACGACAGACTTTGGAGAAAATAAGTTTTAAGCAGATTACAAAACTGAGACTCTCTAGCACCAAGGTATTCATTGTGAAAGTTTAAGGTTTTTCAAGTGTCAGTTGGTTGATGAGATTGATCAAATTATCGTTATACTGTTTATACTGTTTACTGCGTACAGACTACTATGAAATCTAAACTTTCATTTTTGTAAAGTATTGGTACTGTGGCAGAACGATGGTTTATTGAAAAGTACTGCATGAAAAAGCTGAGACTAGGAATGCACCAATACTGATACCAGAATTGAATATCAGATATCAAATACTGATACAGATATTGACAAATTACTTCCATGATACTGGTTAAGCTGATATCCTGACTGGACTGGATGCAATAATGATTTGCATGGCCTAGAAAGTCATAATCATTCATTAAGTCATATAAAGTTGTCCTACAGTTATTTGAAGGATAAATAATAGCTGCATAACATAATTTGATTTCTTATGCCATTTAAGGAAATAAGTGCCATTTTTGCATAAACATGACCGTTAAAGTCAAAATATCGATATCGGTAGCAGAACTGAAAAAGCTGGATAGGCTCATTCTTAGTTCAGACATTTTGAATCAGAAATATACTGAAATATGCTTGTATAAAACAAAATATAATATTATTTTGATGAGAATACAACATTATAACATGCTCTGACAACTTGAGAGTCCACATGGCAAATTGTGTTCATTCATCCACTAGTTAAAACATGTCCATGCTATTCTTAACATCCATTTATAACATTTTTCAATAATTGCCAGAGATTGCTCAAATGTCCCTGTTGTCATTCCAGTAACATTCCAAAGATTAGTTTCTGTCTATCCGGAGAGGCAGATTGTATCTCCAAATCAGATCAATGCTTTGTTGTGCCTAAGTGTGCTGTCTGTGTAATGTGCTGCAGGTATCAGTGAGATAAGACACAGTTTAGAAGGATTAGTCGGTGTTATGGACAATCCTTTAAGACAACAGCAGATAAGCAGACTTCAGCATGTTATAGACTTCATTTGTGGTCATTTTGGTGTGTGGGCTGGAGAAGGGACCAGCTGTTTCCTCCGCTTTGCCAGTGGAAATCATTGCTAAGCATTTGAACCCCGTGATATTTGTCGAGATCATTGTTCGATGTAGAAAAATACACTTGGCGAGGCAGAAATAACTCCCAAATAGTCTGGACGTCAATCATACTGCGACAAAAGGCTGGTGTCACTGAAGCGGGACGGGTTGGGGTGGGACAGATATGCTTGGAATTATCAGCAGAGCCCTCCAGTGTCCTCAAAACAAATAAGAGCTATTTTTGGAAAGCTTTGGGCTACTATAAGCTTACCTTTGTGGACAAGACTGGCTCTAACTGATGGATTTGAACCTCAGTGTGGTCACAAATAGGTAAAATTATTGTCAGGGATTGAAGATGGTTGAAGGGTATAGGCCTGGTGCTCTATACGTCACTCTCACATGCATTCACTATAGACAGAGCTATACGTAAATCTGTAAATTAAAGTTATTCAAATTTGTTGCAAAAAAGCATTGGGAATTGAAAGTTTAAATAGTACACATCTACTTTTATTGCTTTTGAAAATAAAAGCGTTAAAAAAAGTTGCAAATGCATTCTTACACTGATCATGGGCACCTCTCCAAATAGGATCTGTAACATGGTCTTGGGGCGTTAGCTGCTTGTCTTCTTGGAAATAACCACAAAAGTTACATAGTTCACCTTTAAGCTTAGTTTAGTTTATTTATTAGAGACTATGCACACGAAAACAGACCTATACAAAAAAGGGATATTAAGTAAGCACAACTGTTCACTTCCACCTGTAGTCCTTGGACAGGATAATGTCATGAATAGTGAATATGCCAATAAAATAAAATGTATGTAGAGTACACGTTTATTAATACAATAACTCATTCGGTCAATGGGTAAAACTAGTCCCACTCAATATCAGTCAGCACATCCATACCAACGATATTAAAAAACACTATAAACCTCTGGTCCTGTATCCACCTGCTGTCGATGCCAGGGAACATGAGAGCTGATGATCTGTGCTAGAGTTATGTCCACACCACACTGTTCCCTCTTGCCCTCTCTGCATCCATCTTCCTAACACCATCCAAACTAAAGCCTCTGACAATTTTGTCTTGGAGAACTGATGTCTGCGTCCTCGGGGCAAGCGTCAGTTTACTCAGCAGTCCATGCTTCATACGCCACTGCTCTGTCAAACGTGGGGTCTATAAAGTATGTCAGTATAGTGAAAATATGGGGCTCTGACAGCTCGTGGATGCATAGTAGCTATCAAACACACTGAATTAGGCAAGTGTTCAAGAAGACGTATTGTGCTTGCGTCTGCAATATTGTTATAATCTATGACATTCATGCAACATTATGTTATAATTTGGATGTTTTAAATTGCAAAATTTATCTAAAATTACTTAAAAGTCCACAGACATCTGTGTTAGTAAACTACAGTGCCCAGTTGCAGTGGGTGCAGCTGAAAACATCATAACAGAGAGGCAATAAATATGTGCCTATTTTAGTGTACCTAACCACAGCCTTGCCCTGATATGAACTGATCGCTGTTTCACCAAAACTCTACATACCAAAGTAGGACATAACCAAGGAGCAATATATCATATATCAGCAATATACTAACACTTTTTAACTTAACAAATCCCTTGTTCTCATTAAGCATTATAAATGGCACAACAAATGGTACACTGTAATACCATAGTATTGGATGGATGGATTTTAATCTGCACCTTTACGTCATTAACTTTGAAGTATTGCAGGGCCATGCTGGCAGCTGTGGTTCTAGTTAGCTAGAATACATAGTCGTGTTTTGTAACTTAATCTGTGCTTGGCATCACTGCTCTGAAAACTGCTTCTTGCAAGTCTGTAAATATTACTCAAACATCCATGAATCACTCAAATTACAACAAACAGTGAATGAGTAAATAAAAAGGGAAACCCTTTATAACATGCTTAAAGCTAAAGCAACTCAAAGTTGATTTAGCATAATGTGCCTCCTTTAAAGAGTCCGCCTGGCTCACAGTGGGGGAGAATAACTGTGTAGGAGCAGCTGTCGTGAGTCATCAGACCTGGCGGTGACGGAGAATACGGTTGTTAGTGTTAAGATTGTTTCACACAAATGACTGGAGGCTCAAAAAATAGTGTTGTGTATAAGTTCTGTATATTTAGGGATGGGCTGACTGTCCTCTGCTGATGAAAGAAGGAGATAGGGGGCGGTGTATTGATGCAATAGGAACGCAATAGGACCCTGGTTTAGTCACGTTTCAGTGGTGGGTTAGCAGTGGCTGTTATAAGGTGATTTGAATGAACTGTTGTGCAAAGTTAATTCAATCTTAAATGTTTGGATGGAGAATTTTGCGAACAACTGCAGTACATCCAAGAATGTGTCACTCTTTTATTTTAGTGGACACAGAAATTAGTCAGGAAACAAACAGTTTGAAATTACAGTGTGTTTTTTGTTTGTTTGTTTCATTATAAAAATAACAGTAGATCAATGTTACTTTGTGGTCTCTTGTTATTTCTGATTCCATTCTGAAACTATTTAGAACTAAAAATATGTGTCTATATGAGTATGTAGTTTTTATTAGGTTGGATTTTTTTGAACAACCCTATATTATATGGGGTGACATGTCTTGCTCAAGTACAAAACAGTTACTGAGGGGGCATCAAACCACTTAGATTCATGGCTTAGAACAGCCGTTTCGTATTACATTTGCAATAATACAAACAAGCATAAGATCGAATGTGCCAGTTGATGCTCCTAAACATTTTGCTGCTCATATATCAAACCCACAAAACTAAAAATAAATTAGTCAACAGGCATCAGGCTTTCCTTCGTAAAACAGGCCTGTTCCTCCTTGTGTTTGGGGTGATGGTAATTGCTCAGTTTTGCAGCTTTAAGATCAAAGTGTAGCATTAACCAGTACGGATGTGATGTGTGAAGAGAATTTCTGCTCTCCTTTGGCAGATCCACTGTGCAGGAAAACATAATGCGATCTGCAAAATCCCAAGTCTTTAACACCACAGAGGAGCTAGCTTCCAGACACTGTGGGAGTTTAGCCTGTAAAAGACTCGGAAAGGCTGATGGCTCGGTTTACACATGGAGAAATATGGATTTAAAGGGTCATTTCTCAAAGAGCACCCTGGTTTTGGCAGTAAAGAAAAATCCTGACTTATTTTTCATGACTCCAACCAAGCATTGTATAATTACTGCAAAAAATCTTAAATTTCATGTTCAGCTAAAATGAAATATTGAACTTTTGAACTAATCTGACTTTCAGGATGTAATTTTCTCCATTTTACAGACAATTTAACCAGTGATAAATGTTTAAATTATATCATGTCAAATATAGTTTCTACACTTCATCATTAAATTACTACATATGTTAAATACGGGTCACTTTTTATTATTGAAACTTTGAATATGAAAAACTTGTGAATGGATGCAGCAATTATATAGCAATAGTTGGCTACTTTTGCAAACTAATTATTACAATAATCAAGTATCTGTTCTGTTATAAAATACATTTCTATGGGTGGAGTGACAAACTGCATGGTTTCTTAAAATATTAAATTAGAGCTGGTTTACCATTTCTCTTTTCGATCTGTCAGAGGAAATGATTTGTGTCCAAACCAAAATGTCCAATCTAACCAGAACACGTTTAAACGGTTTTGATGGACAGTGCTGTCACACTCCTAATGTGATTTTAACTATTGGCTTTATCTCAGATGTCATCAGAGCAAAGGGACCACAACTTGTGTCTGAATGGTTTATATTTTTTCATGCATCTATTTTAGAACATGTCATTTCTAAATAACAGTCATTTAAGTGTTGTAATGCACTATGTCACTTTATGGTGGGAATCCAAATCCTGCTGTTGTGGAAAAAAATGTATCACTTGATAATAAATAATCAATCCATTAGCAAAGTCTGATGAATTTTTGGAAAATAGACCACCCCTGACCAGAGACCAACAGCCTCTCCCAGGTCTCCTCTCTTCAGTCACCCTTCCAAGTTCCTGCTCTCCATCTTCCCCCGGAGCATCTGAGCTTGGAGTATTTGTACAGAAATACAAAGCAGAGTGACATTTGACTGACTTGTGCTAATTAACTTACATTTGAGGACAGGTAAGACAGCAAAGGTCTTTTTGGGGTTGGAGACAGTTGTGTCTGTTGAGCTTTTACACATGGTTGGTAGAAATCATTTACACAATATAAATTTCCATTACACTTACACTGCTTTTCTTCATGGAGATGTTATTGCATTTCAATAACAGTTTAAAGGTCCTATATTAAGCTAAATTGACTCTTGTGAACTTTAAGCCATGTTAGAATGATGTTACCTCATCAAAAACATACCTGAAGTTGTGTTTTTTTTTTTTCATTAACACATGTTGGAGTAACCCTTTCTTATTGGTTTGACTACATCTCCAAAGCTAAAAATGCTCTGTTCCACCTTATGATGTCATGAGGTGGTTGTTTTTAAGGTAACAGTTACCTTTTAGCTTTTCCTTAGTAGAGATTTGAAGGGATGAAATTATCCAAATTATTTTAGTGTAGGTGCAGGGAGTTTAAAAACCCAGCTGAGTATTTCCTGTATTAAAATCCAGGTGTTTTTTTTTTCTGTTTGAACTCGGCCTAAATATGCTTTAATAATATATTTGTATGTTTAACATGTGTGAATGAAATAAAACACAACTCTGGGCAAATTTTGATGAGGAAACAACTTTCCAACATAGATGAAAATATGGGACCTTTACCTTTACCTTTGGGACATTTGTGACAAAGCAATACTATATCCATGGAGTTAAGCAGGTGCAGGAGAAAAGTTACATAGTGTTTTTTATAACTTTTTTATGACTCTTAGACAAATGAAAACAAAGCCACTATCAGATATGACCTTTAGTTTTACAGTAGTCCACAGTCTCCATCTATATTTACAGACAGTGAGAAGACTGCCCTATAAACAGCCACAATGCTCAATACATCTTTGGAAAGTAGCTCAGATCTCCTACACTAAATATAACTCTGACCAACCTAAAAGAGTAAAAATACAAGCAACTACAATGTATATAATGTTCAGATGAGACCTTCGAGACCATCGCTAAATACAGAATATAACTACATCTGTCATAGGTATTATAACAACATATATTCAGTTAATATATTGATATATTTATATTTAGTGATGGGACACTGTACATATGGTGGACATGTTGAAATGCTGAACAATAAACCCAAATCTAACATATAATGGGTATAGGAAATTGATATGGAAATATAAATACATTGTATTAAGTTCATGAAAATAAAAGTATATTGTAACACACTGTCATTTATTATGTTATCATTATTATATGTTATCATATCATTATTGTTATCATTTTAAAGGTGACTCTTGAATGTAAAGGGAAATAATTACAAATTTCAAAACATTTCAAATTTGTGATCATGGCAAGATTCAATTTTTTTTTGACAGTTTGCCAAATGAATTCTATATTTCATGTTGTAGTTCTTATCGTTACGCTTATGTGGATACTTTATATCGTCCATAGGGACTTTTCTAGAGCAAAAGAAAAATGGGACACAGCGATGGACCCTATACATCAGCCTGACAGAGACACACTGCACAAGTTCAGGCCTAGAGCGTCCTCCTCCCAAACACCAAAGTACAGAAAATAGTAGCAGCAGTAGAAGTGTTATGATAAATCTATGTCAGACCAGTTTAATTTAATATTTTTTTTAATATTATATTTTAAATATTTAAATTGCACAATATTATCTACGCATGAAATATGCCAAAAGTCTTGTCTTGTTCATGTCTATAAAGAAGTAGATTCTCCATATTCAAGTTCTTTGTCCTTTATAGCACAACCCAAAATACAGTAACTCCAATGATATTCATGCAGCATTATATTATGGGCTAAAATAAAAATCACAGGAAATAGTCTTTGGACCATTGTGGTTGAGAAGAGGTAAGCACCCACAAACATGCAGGGTAGGCCTACACTTATTCTCCATCTAGATACTCCTGTCCAAGATTCAGGTTTAAAGAAGATGTACTGTGCTTGAGATTGCTAGTTATAATCTATGACACCCATGGATCATTATGTTACAATTTGCACATTTTAAATTGCAATATTCATCCAAAACTACTTGTATAAAAGTAGAAAGTCAGTTAATTTCCACATTAGAAAACTGTGGAGTAGTGGATTCTTTTTCATTTGTACCAGAATGACTACACAACATTGCCGAATCCTACGGGCATCAGTGATTAAGAAAATAAAATTGCTGAACAAAGTTAGTCCAGAGTAGTGGGCGTGCGCTGGTGGCAGTGAAAGTGGTAGGCAAAAAGACATCTTAAAAATAAGCTTTTAAAGACTGATAAAGTAAATGGTGAGAGAAAACAACTATAAAGCTCTGAAAAGTTGATTTTGCAAAATAGATCTGCTTTATGGTGTGGAGAAAGATCCTTGTGGTAGGGAACCAGTGACTGAAAAAAACATTTCTTTCTTCTTTGTTTGATACCATTATTGTCCTAACTAAAGGCCTATGTTCTAAAGGCCTAAATCAAAAGTGTAGCTTGAATATAAAGGAGCTGATCATGAGGGGCAGATGGGACACCACAGGACGTGCTCTCTGTTCCTTATGCAGCAGATGTCCTTCTAACAACTATCAGAGAGGCTTGGTCTGCTGCCATTTACCTGCAGATTCCCCGGGCTCATGGCATCACACCAATCACATTTACAGCACAGAGCAGAGAAAACCCAGCTATAGAAAGATGGATTTGATCTCTTTGCAAGTACAGGGCTGCACAATTGTATGATAAGTAGGCCACTGCAATTAGATATGCATTTTTTTCCCCCAAAACAAGATTATGTTCACACGGTACTAGAGATCAACTAATGTTCTGTATTTGATGGTTGATGCCAATTGTTTAGAATCCTTAGCACCCAATGGCCGATAAGCTCTGCTGATATTTTTGGGTTGATATGTATGCCAGATTTTCATTACTTTACCCCCCAAATTCTGCCATTTTATTCCACATCATCACCCATTTTTCACCACAAACCGATAGGAGAGAAGGATAGTCACATTTTCAGCAGCTATCTCTTTGCACTAAATTGTTCAAAGAAAGCTCAATGGGATTTTTTATGCAGTGCAGGTCAGCAAAAACAAAATATTGGCCTGTGCTGCAGATTTAAGAGATTTAAGGCCAATAGCCAATATGCTAAAAAGTCCAAATAGCAGCCTGATGCAAAGCCTCTACAAAGTACATTTCAAACACGTTCAAGAGCATTCACATTTGAGAAGATTTAAACATGTATTATGAGACTAATATAAGAATCTCATCATTTGGAAATTGTAGTTAGAAGTATAAATAACAGTTAAACACTGAGTTATGTTTTCCCTTAAAAAGAAAGTGCATAAGCCTGTTTCCCAGTTGTTCTCAGAGTGTATTTTATTGCCTGTGATTTGATAATTGTAACCATTCAGATTCAAAGGCAGTTTACTCTTCAAACCAGTGCATGCACCACAGCCTATAATGTTGAGTTTGTTATAAGTATAAAAATAAATCCAGATGATAGTTGTGCTGTGAGCTAGAAGAAATGAATAGACAAAGCCAAATCAGGTTATAGGCCATTAGAACTACTGCAGGAGCAACAAAAACCACATGTAACTGTTCTGTTGTAATGGGATGGGACATTCACTACGGGATAAGTGCATCTTCTACTTCTGCTATGTCAAAATCCATATATCATCATCATTTATTGAGTCAAATCACCTGGGGCTCTCCAGTAAAGTATTAGGAAACATATTTGCTGATATAAAGAAAAAAGTTTTACTTTGTGTTAAATTAGATCAGATTATATTAGGGCCATGCCTTGTTGCAAAGTTTAATTGAATTACAAAGCAGTGATTAGAAAGTGCAATAGAAAGCAAATGATGATGCATGCTGTTTGTCTTTTAAATTATCAAACTAAACACAAAACACAACTCTAGGTATGTTTTGAGGAGGTAACAGCATTATAACATGGAATAAAGCTCGCACAAGTACATTTTGCATTATATATATATAAAATCAGACCTCCTCAATTAAGTATTTGTGCACGGAGAAGTCAAGAACAGTCAAAATCACTTTCTAACTCACTATATCCTCGGCACTAACAGAGTTATGGTTGACAAAAACCACATTGGAATGAACTCAAAAACACAACTCAAACACATAGGATCACACGTCTTAATTTGCATATTCTTATCTGCTATAGAGCAAAATATCCATTATGTCTGAAAATATGAATGAATTAAAATATAAGTAAACACGTGTAAGCCAGGTGACTGTCAGAAAACCTTCTCATTGAAATTCAAAACACAGGCATGTAACGGCAGTCTTCCCTGTATGCTCCATATGCTCCTGAGCTCCCATCTGCAGAAGCCACCCACTCTACTGGCCAATCACTGCTCCTTCCCAATGAGCCCTTCCATCTAATCATGCAACACTACTTCCACTTAATGACGTCCACAGATCGTCCATCAATCCCGGGCCCGGGCAGGACCCAGGTACAGTACAGGGGGGATAGGAGGGAGTATTAGGAGGGAGTTGAGGTGGGCGGGGCCGTGTGTCCTTGGGCAGCTCGCACATACGTTCAGTGCGGTGGGTTGTCCGGAGCTCAGCAGACTCGGAGGCACTAGCGTAGCCCGTACGTTAGCGCGTTGTCTGCTACAAATCTTGTCGCTGCACAACAGAGATAGATGAATGGACTTCCAAAGCAATGAGCCTGCAAGTTCATCCGGCGCACAGAGGGAAGGCCTGAGGGGACTGTGCCTCGCTTTAGTTCAGGGTTATCTGCTCAGCTTAGTGTATCTGAGAGAGGATTCCAGTATATTGCATAGATGAATAACAGATCTAATCTTATTTATCTAAATAATAATCTAATTTGGAGTTGTATTTTGTTTCATTCACAAATCTTTAACACACAAAGCCTGCATGTTTAGTCCCCACACACCTTCAGTAGAATCATTAGGTTAATTTAAGCCGAGTAATTGCCAATCTCCACTGAGCTAAAAGTAAAAAATGTAGCTGTTAACTTGAAAACTACCACGATATGACATCACAAGTTGGAACAGAGAATTTTGAGCACTGGAGATGTAGCCAGACTAATAAAACAGGGATACTTAAACATGTGTGAATGAAACAAAACAAGTCCGGGTATGTTTTTGAAGAAGTAACAGCATTATACCATGGCTTAAGGCTCTTGTGTAGTGTAAGAGTTTTAAGAGGTAATTAAAGCTATGGACTGCTTTGAAAGCTTACTCTTCCTCGTGATTGGCTGCATCCATGTCACTCACTCACACTTAAAAAGCAGGGAATCATGCAAAACTAGCATATCGTCACAGGGATGATCACAATTCAGTTTGTGTCTGTGATTTAAGCTCATCGTACTATATGTACTGTATATGAAACCCATAGTATTTAGGAAGTTTTCATTTCCTCTAAGGTCTAAGTAGTGTTCATCCAGGTGAAACGGAGGACGCTAATCTACACTTTTATTACTATCATTCATTTTTCATCTATTGGCTGTATCAGTTCTTTAACCTTGTTGCGTCTTTATTGTGTGCTCTTAACACCCGAATGAGTAAAGTACTTGTTCCTCCTCTATAAGTTTTGGCGAGGAAACACACAGTGAAACCGAACTTGTTCAAAGTCGAATAAAACATTTTAAAATTATACACTGTCAAGAGACGAGCCCCAGATATGAGTTAGTCATACTTTGCAGCTGATGCTATCGACATTACCTGGGGGTGTGAAGCTAACTGAAAGAACTGCTCGGTGAGAAGCTTACGAAGTTTAATCTGAGCTTCGTTTTAACACAACTGGACCAGAAAGAGCTGACCTGATTGGAACAAGTCTCTCACACATGCAATTCCAGTTAAAGGGAGCAAGTTTGCAACAGTTTTCCAGTTTGTCACTTTCACCTTTTTGTTGAAACACTTGTTGAAACACAAACCAGGTCGCATTTATGACAGGCTCCTGATCCAAATGTGTTGTTTAAACCCATTTTCTTTGTTGAATTTTCTTTCTGTTATGTTTTTTTTGTCTACTGTGTCACCATGGTAACTGCTGAACATTCTGCCAAAAGAGATAGGCATGTAGAACACCCCCAGCATGATGGTATCGCAAAGTATAAATTGGCACACCAGGTAACCCTTATGGTAGGATCTATGCTATATATGTTATTGCTGTGCCAGGAATGCTCTACTTTTTGCTGCGTTTTGCTGCTTTTCCACAGATCCAACTTGCCTACATCTAATTTTAATGCTATACTATGCAACATTCTAAGGCGTTGCAATAATATCATGTAGAATAGCAGGCTGTGGACCCCCCCACCAGAAAACGAATCAAATTTTTAAATAAGATTGGAGATAAACTGAAATTTTGCTCAGTTTCCTGTCCGTCCCACGTATCTGCATAAGTTTCATAATGTAAAAGACAGAGGAGTCCCTGTGCTTCATCATTAGCTCAACACAAAGAGAGCGGTAAATGAGTAATATCCATATTATTATTATAGGAGCAGAGCGGGTCACTAAAGCTAATCCTATTTGATTAAAACAAAGCAGGCCGCTCCAGTCTCCCACAATGAGCTGTCACTACACTGTGTTTGATTTATGAGATCATATCTGAAATATTAATGGAAGCCTTCTCTTTTATTCTCCGCAGCAAAAGGTGATCAGGCTTTCATTTAGTCCAGGAAGTTATCAGGAAATAGAAAAATGACTTAACAAAGGGTCGTTATAACACTGCACAAAGATACAACATTTACAATCTCATTAATATTTAGTTTTAGAAGTTTTTTATTAACTTTTGAATTTGAACTTTCTGCGGTGGAAGCTGCTATAATTTATTTATTTGGTTTTAACTAGTCAGGCTGAACAAACTGAAGTGTGTCTGCAGAAGATAGTATATGCTTCAGTGCGCTATTTTCTGATCTGTATCTATGCTATAACGTTGTTTTCTCATCACAAACACACCTGGAGTTGTGTTTCGTTTCATTCGCACATGTTTAACATAAAAACCCTGCAAATTTAGGCTCTGTTCCACCTTACGATGCCATGATGTATTACAGGAAGTGCTTCACTGTCTTTTAAACTCCATACAGCTTCACTGAAATCATCTGGACATCTCTACTGAACTAAAGGAAAAAATTTCACTGTTTACTTGAAAACCACCGCTTCATGACATGAGATTTGGAGTTTGTAACGTAGGCACTTTCAGAAATTTGAATAGCTTGTATTACATGTAAGCTCCACTGTTGGATAAATGAAAAAAAAATAAATAAATCTTTGAGAATTTGAGCACCATAGGATACAAAATATGAATACTTCTATCCACAGGCACTAATCTGCAGAGAGGAGGCTCTAGTGTAATGAAACAATGGAGTGCATTGTTTAGGGGAATGGAATAGGAGCCAAATATGTTTAAGAACAGATGTCTCCACAGTGCAAATGAAAAAAAAAAGCTGCAAAGGTTCTGTATGTTTAAGCAGTAATTTATTCTTTGAGTTTTAGGAGTAGAGTGTGAAATCAGAAATGTGATGCATAGACCGTAAATAATGCAGTATTGGACTCACATTGGTCTAACTTTGGGAATGTTCTGCAACGTCTGATTATAAAAAAGGTATTAATATGGAAATAAAACACCACCATATGTTTTTGATTATGTGCCTGCCATAGACCAAATCTCAAATTCAGGGTTTAATTCTAGGAAAACATTTTTAAAGGTGTATTGGGTAACTTTCTGGTGGAGTTTTTGCCACCTGTTGTCTCCATGGAGTTGTCCTTTGCGTAGTATGTGCACAGTATTGTCTATTGTCTATTTATCTTCGTGGAGACATGAAGGTAACAGGTCAAATCTATGGAAAGGCAAATCTGCTCCAAGTAACAATCCATCTTTTGAAAGTATTTGTCAAGAAATAACCCCACTGTGAAAAATTCCAGGCAAAGCAATAACATCTCCATGGAGCACCTTTAAAAACAACCTTGTGCAATACTAATAAATAGTAATGAACAATATATCGCCTCATTGTCAGTGTATAGAGATACTTCTTGCACGAGTTTTCAATTTGACCAAACAAATATTTTGCTTATTTCTGTTTTACAATAGTGTGAACATTTTTTTATTGCTATTTCTCTATCTTGCCTGAACATATTTTGCTTTCCGGGCCTCCATAGTCATTAGCTACAAATTGCAGCATTCCGCCGGGCTATTCAGATACAAACACCCACTAACAGCTCCTTACTTTTACTTACAGTGATGAGAATATGACAGCATTCAGACTATACCAGCAGATTATACAAGGGGACGACAACAATCTTTAGGATGGTTAACAGCGGGCGTCAGGCGTGGCTCTTCAACATGCGGTTGCCACGGTAACCTCTGCCTCACCTCTTCTGTCAAACGTCTCAAAATGAGATAAAGGAAGACTGTGAGAAGGCCCCCTGGCGAATTACAGGGGCGAGGAGCGCAGCAGTGACACACGAGCAGAGCAATGGGAGAGATGACCAGCTTTTTTTCTTTTTCTTTTTTTTCCCCTTTTTTTTACAGAGCAGAATCAAAGCATACAGACACGACAGGTTAGAAATGACATGTCAATCTCAAAGAAGTGTGAGGCGGACAGGAGGAGTCGCATCGAAATGTGATCGGGACATGATTCTAGTTTCTCTGCTGCGGTTTCAGAACAGAACATTCTACAGTCCAATAATATTTAATACAGATGGAGGGATCACTAAAATTGATTTTTTTAACATATAGATTTCTGTTAAACTTCTGTTAAAAATAGACAAATTGATATTGATATTGGAACTAATTAATGCCAGTGACCCAATAACCCAGGACAGATTGAAACCACAAAAATTTCAACCACAAAAATCTAAATCTACAATATAGTTAAAAAATACATGAGTTGATAGATAAACAGCAGAATGAAACACTTCAGTATTTATTTTACATCTGCAATGGGTCATAGAGGTTTTTTATTTAACCTTTTACAACTTCTAAATCTAATCATATACCAAAAAAAGAGAGCATTTTCCCACTAGTAAAAACTGCTAAGTCAATATTATAATTATCATTACAAATCTAATTTATGTTGTACTTTAGCAAGTTTTTTGGTCTAGTAAGTAACAGAAATGATTAGGTTCAATATTTGTGAATTTATTGTTTAGATTTATTGTTTCATGGCAAAGTACAATGTAATCAATAGGGAAATGTGGCTCTTGTCCCCCATCCAGGAGTATGAGTATCACATTCTGGAAGCTGAAAATCACGAGCCAATCAATGAGTCTTTTTTAAATTATATTAGCGAGTTAGATATAGGGTTTGTGCTGTTGTTTTTTAGCACCATAAAGTATGCAAATATGCATATACCCACAGGCAATTATAAATATCTGTCACAGACAATAGAGCACATTGTTTAGGGAGAAGTAAAATAGGACAAAGAACTGTATCTCTGTGGAGCATATGGAGAAGAGATGCAAAATATATTTAGGCAGTAAAATTGGATTTGAAGAAAAAACTTTGGTAGAGTGGAGAAAAATGTTGACTGAAACTCTTAATTTTCACCTTTTCTCTTTTTGATTATACATATTTTAAGAAAAGATGAGCACGATCACGCATGGCGGCTGTATATGTCATAGAAGCCATGAAATCACACGATCCAACCTCTTTTCCACCACACAGCTGGATCCACCGCACAGCTTGGACCAAGGCTCACAAAGTGCTAATTGGGTCATGGACTGTCAGTGCTTCAGAGGATGGAGACTTCCAACATTCCTGCAAATCTCATATACGCTTTAATGGGGAAAAACATGACATGGAAGAGAGCTAAAAAGCAGTTTAACATAAGCTAGGCCCTTTGAATAAAATGTTTTGAAATGTACAATATAATGCAAATTATCTGTGCTTGTTTCTGAAATATAACTGTGGAAATCTGTGGCTCATAATATCAAACTTGTTCAGTCTTATTAGTGCCACCATGTCTGTTTTACGAATGTGCTGCTGTGTTTTACAGCAGACGTTGAGCTAAAATAAATTAGTTTTCACGTATTCATTCACAAATAGTTAATGCATGTTTTGCATACAGACATTAGTATCTATTTTATATGGTTTATCTTTATGCAAATTCAAGTCCATGCATAGAAACAACATATTGCATTGTAATTGAACCGTCAATATCGACTATTTCTAAATGTGACAATACAATAAATAATCTTCAGGTGATGTGCTATGGAAATACTTTTGAGTCAACACCTCTATAATTTCTCATACTCATTATTTAAGTAATTATTTGAAGAAAAAAAAAAAGATAAATTGAGGAACTTTATTTGCTTTTGCATAATTTAATATTTCCTAACCATTTTTCTTTGATGTCATGATTTCTTAAGGCATTAAACTGTGACCTTATGTTATACCCAGGAGAGATTCACCAATAATGATCTACCTTTCTTAACCCTGATCCACTATTTATGAAGACAGAGCACACGGCCACTCTCTGACAGTGTATTATCCAAGCGCACCTCTAAAGCTGCCCCACCCGTCTCGGAGGTGCCACTTCATCTTGTGGAGAATTACAATTTGGCTGTGAACACACCTCTGGCACCGCCTCAATGAGCTATTACAAATCGATCAGAAGGCGATTTAGACGGGACTCGGGGGAAGTGTGGTTTTAAACATGGACGTGGTGCACATTCACTCATACATTTGCAAATACAATGCCACTGACAATGCACTGAAGAATAGAGCACCAGTGTGGACCAGATCTAAGGCCCAGATGGTAGTATAAATGAATAATATAGTAGAATGTGCGCTGCTATAGTCTATATGCAAGAAATATAGCTCTATATAGTGTATTTATAAGTACGAAAGTAAACTTAAAATATAAAATGGGCACATATACAATCTTAAATGTGCATTTTGTAACTTTTATGGTAGGGAGACCTGATTTTATACCATACTGTATAACACTCCTCTCACACTAAACTCTCCATGGATGCACACAAGAGCCAGACAAAACACAAAAAGTTACATACAACACACCTTTAAAACTTCCCCTTTCGCCTCACTTGACCTTTACTCCAAAGATCGGACATTCAGCAGATAAAACAACACTCCTTTGTTTTTAATCATTGAAAAAAGAAACCAAATAATAAAATAAGAGTTAGCACAGTTTCATATTAATACTATATATATATGTTGGAAAATAGAAATACTGATATCACCCAATTCTGCACCTCATCACAATATAAACATGAAGCAGCAATTTCGGGCCAATCTTGCAGTGTACTCTGTCCACTGGTGTTTAGCCTAGATATCCCCACCTCATTTTGGAGCATATGAAGCTGCCCGCAGTGCTATTTTCCACAGATAGGCAGAAAATGCAGTGTATCATTCTATTAGCACATTACCTGCAGCCAGTTTCTTCGAACAACAGCTTACAAGAACAACTAGCCAATATTTGTCCCTCTTCTGTTCAACGGAAAGAATCATTTTACAGAGAACAAGCCGATATGTGAAACAATATAGGCCCGGACTGGTCATCGTAGCCACATTTGGGCGCCTGGGGAGGACAGAAGTGGAGCAGTAAGCGATGAGAAGAGACACAGGTACAGCCAGGACTTCGAGCACCCTTTGGACCCTGCCCTGGAGATTTGGAGCAGCTGCAGTGATGTGGACCCTGTGCTGATAAGGCTAAAAGTCTGGTGGACTGGAACTCAACTAATATAACCTCTAATCATTTAAACTCTAGAAACAGTAAAAGGCGAAAGTCAAGCAGTGAATAGCAGAGATGAGACCGGGGGAACGCCGAAATACTGATATGTCATTATACTTAAATTGGTGGTACAGGAGTGATGTTGCAATCTTCAGTATCATTGGGAATTTCTCTTATTCAGAGACTTGTTTATGTAGTGCAGTCAGTGTATTCCCAATTCAGTATACATTTGTATAGTTGTAGTACGTTGCAACTGAGGGACCCAATGCAGAATCTGTGCTGCATGTGGAAAAGCAAGGCTCATATGCAAAGTCTGGTGTGTTTGGTCCCTTACTATCTCTACATATTACCTTTCCAAATTACACATAAATATCATGCAATTATTTGTTATATAAATTTGGTTAAGAGTGCAAATATCATAGTTCAAGTTATTCATTGCTGGATATGGTATATATTAACATTTAAAGGTCCTATTTTACACAAAATTCTTGATCTTTAAGTCATGTAAGAATGGTGTTATCACATCAAATAGATACCTGGAGTGTTTTGTTTCATCCACATGATTGAGTAACTTTATTATTAGTCTTTATACTTCCCCAAAACTCTAAATGCTCTGTTCCACCTTGTGATGTCATGTTTAGTCAGTTTAGTTCAGTAGATATCGGTAATTCCAGGGCTGAAATAATCCAAATAATACTAGTGAATGTGTATTAAGTTTAAAAACACAGTGCAGCGCTTCTTGTATTACTGTATGACATCACAAGGTGGATCTCAGTTGAGAGAAGAACTTTTCAAGAAGAAATTTAAAAGAATATACAGGTTTTATGTGTTAAACGTGTGTGAATGAAACAATACACAACTCTGGGAATGTTTTTGATCAGTAAAACAACATTATAACATAGATATAGGCCCTTTTAATAAATACTAAAATACACATGACTTAATCAAAAAGTGATTTATTGAACAATTCTGCTACTATTCCACATAACATGATTAAATTGGGAGTGTCTTTGCTTCAAACTGTTGCACCCCTGAACTATTCTTTTATAGGTGCATCATTTAGTTGCTGGAGGCACAGTTAGGAGTTGTTTCTGGCACAGGCTGTGTAGGATAGAGCCATTACGTTTACAAGAATATGAGTGAAGCTTAGTGTGAGTTGTGTGTTGTGACCCTCTCCACCACATGTGCCACTGTGGTGATGTGCGCTCTCCTGCCCCCTGCGCCACGCCCGCGACAATACACCGCATGCAATTAGCTCATTATCTCAGCATCAGGGTTAGCTTTTAGCCCTGGGACTCCGACTGTTCAAGAAAACCACACAATGAGCGGCACAAGTCTGCTCCAGCGCCGCGCTAAGTAAACGCGTCCACAGCGGCTGCACCTGCCCGCTCTCCTCCTCCAGGCCGGAGTAACAAGGACCGGGGGATGCTCTGGTGCTGCTCCGTTATTCAAACCAGCCTGCCGACCATATTGGCTGGATTAAAGCTCTCAGGCTACACCCTCCTCCTCCTCTTCATCCTTTCACTACACTTGAGGCACAAAGCAGGCGTCTCTGTCCCCAACACGGGCTAAAACCTCTTCGCAAAAGCCTCGTTCCAAAGTGCAAAACCTCCTGTAATCAGAACCGGCGAAGCAGCGTGCACCTGTTCCGCTGTCAGCCCCGCTACAGCCCCCACAAACACGTACCTGTGCAGTCCGCCGGTGTCAAGCCTCTCTCCGGTTCATCGAGAGCGCACGCAACGCCTCCTTCCCCCGGTAAATGGGTCCTATCTCCCCCGCCTCCTGCCTCCAGCTGTACGCGGACGTGATGCTGCCCCGGAGGAGGAAGACACGGCGGTGCGATGATGGGTGAAAGAGGAGGCGGCGGAGGAGCCAGCGGAGAGACGCGTTTTCACCGCGAAAGCAGCTGGGAAACTCCTAACGCTGTGCGTGAGTCGCGCGGAGCGGTGGCGGTGATGACACGCAGCGTCAGGACCGCGCGCACCCTGTTCCGGGTCATTTCAAAATCTGTGTCGAGAGAAAATCATTACAACACTGAGAGCTGTAGGTAAACCATTTGCAACCCGTGTTAACCCCAGTGATGTCTACAGCAGCCATTTCACAGCAATTAAGGGGGAGAAAAAATAAATAATAATAATAATAA
>JACN01151447.1:0-15077 GCA_000787155.1 Scartelaos histophorus | reverse complement strand
ATATAAAAATATATAAAATAAAATAAATAAACTGAGGCAAATAAAATAAAAAATGAGGAAGTTTGAACAGATCTTGTCCTTCCTGAGTGGCAAATGCACTATAACATACAACATATTTATTCTAAAAGCATCTACCTCTAGTTTGAAACAATATTAAGAAGATAAAAGTTTTAGTAAAAGTAAATAATAAGTTTACAGTTTACAAAATTGATTTAGAAAATGTCTTGTGTCCTCCTGGAGATCTTATTGATTTGCCTGGATTGTTGCGCAGCATTTGCCTGGAAATCCAGAATGATCTTGCTCTGTATTTTTGTACAGATCAATATCAGTCCAGTCCCCAAACCCTCTGCTGAATCTCAAGCCTTTTTTTTTTATTTTTTTTGTGTGTGTGCTTTTTTTTTTCAGTGAAGCATGTGAAACCAAGTAGTTCATTGGCCACATGCACTTTACTAATAAAATCAAATGTATCCTTCATTAATAGAGTTTGGTGCTTCGCTAATTGATTCTGGAAAAATCTGTCATATTTTTAGTGTCCATGCATGTCTCTGATTGGCTAATGCACCTGTCATTCACGTTCATTTGAAAACAAGAAAATACAACTCACATCTTCATAAACGGTTGAAGAATTGTGTTTTTTCTGGATCCCAGGCAACACAGTATGGCCCTAAACTTATACGCAGTTATTATTAAGTTTAATGCAATAATGTGAAAATCATCTCCATGGAGACGCTCTGAAAAGTGCATTTTACACTGATCTGATTGTGTGTTTTCTGTTTGCTTTTGCACAGAGATGAACCGTCACCATTACTCTCTGTACGTCCACAACTGTCGCCTGGTGTTTCTGCTGAGGAGAGACTTCAGCCGAGCAGACTCCTTCAGACCAGCAGAGTTCCACTGGAAACTCGAGCAGGTAAAAGAGCTCATTTAACTCTTCTCTCTTAAGCAAAGGGGAGCCATTCTCCTGCACTGGGAATAAAAAAGTGTTCAGAAATGTATAAATGTATTTTAGTACCTGTGGGGCACCTTCTATTGTTGTCTGGCCTGTTTACCAAGCATTACTGAGAGCTCGACTGTTTGAAGACAGTCGCTCTGTTGGTGGAGTGTTTGTCTACTGATTCAAAGACTGGCAGTTTGAGTCTTGCTTTCAACATAAACCCACAGTTTGCTGGTGCAATTCCAGCTCCCACAGGCTGCCATGTGGCCATACTGGTTTGTCAAAGCCTGATCCCGTCACGGACAGGCCTGTTTAGTACTCGGACGGGAGACCGCTGGGAAAATGAGGTGCCACAGTGGGGCGTTATGTCCTTAGGCAAGACACTTAACGCACATTGCCTAGTATGAAGGTGGTATGAGTGATGGTTGGAGGGGCTAGTAGCACACATTGGCAGCCTTGCTTCATCAGTCTGGGCCAGGGCAGCTGCGGCTACAGCAGTAGTTTACCTCCACCAAGTGTGGAGTGAATGAACAATGCTCTGTTGCTCTGTAAAGCGTCACTGAGTGTCCAGAAAAGCGCAGTATAAACCTGATGCAGTATTATGAGTATTAGTATTAGTATCACAGATGAATGCTGTACACTGGTGTATGAATGTGTGTGTGAGTGTGTCCTTGATGTGAAGCTCTTTGAGTACAGAAGGCAGAAAAGTAATATATAACCAGACCATTTATGGAGATTTAGACTTTAAATGCCAAACTGTGGAACATTCCAGGCAAACCATTAGCTCCAGGGAAACAAGCAGGTAGTGGACCCTGCACCTGTAAAGTTACATAGTGCAACTATAGAATCCTTTAAAATTATATTGATTGATTAAATTAATGGGGTTGATAATTTCTTTGAGTATTATTGTATTATTGAGGTATAAGTAATATCAGTTTTTTTCTTATAATATAAAGTTTGAAATAACTGGTTTGCCGTTTCAGCCTGAGTTACAAACGCTGCATTTTCAAAGATCTCTGCTGGTTGAAAATATATTCTAAATTTGTGACCTTATGAATTTAAATTAGACATTTAATTTTACCTCATTACAATTCTGGGTTCATATTGTTATATTTTTTTTCTTATTATTTTATTTTAATTTCTGTAAAGCTGAAGCATTTTCAGAAACAGAGCGCTTCTTCCCTGAGTGTGTGGACCTCAGCTGTCTGTTGATCAGTTCTTGGGTCACTGGTGCAGACAGGTGACCAGGACCCCCTGCCCCCTGCTCCTCCCCGCCTCACCCAGACAGGAGCTCTGATTTGGGGGAGCACTCCACAGCTGAGCCCTGGCCCTGGAGGCAGTACACGGAGGTAATTTAATCAGACGAGTCAGTGGGTTTGATTGGAGCGGAGTACGGGGGCATCCATTGTCATTTTCACTGCGCACGGACAACCTGAGTAAAAGAATTTGTGTTTTGCCATTTTGAATTTAGTCTGTGTGATAATTTGGACTCTCTGGGCTTGCTTGTCTCCATGGAGATGTAATTTCTTTGCCTGGAATGTTCCACAGTAAAGCATTAAACATATCTCCCTTGTATTTGTTCAGTTACATTGCACAAAAATACCTGCAAAACATGAATTCTCAAGGCAAAACTGT
The DNA here is from genome assembly GCA_000787155.1 of Scartelaos histophorus. NCBI lineage: Eukaryota > Metazoa > Chordata > Actinopteri > Gobiiformes > Gobiidae > Scartelaos > Scartelaos histophorus. Next base: position 12,508 of record JACN01151447.1, on the reverse strand, counting down.
AATAGCTCAGAAAAGTTGCACTGTGTAATGTTTCTTTTATTCATTTATTTATGTGTTTCTTTTTATCTTTAACTGGATAAAGGTTTAAAAGTACAGTGTGTAGCTTTTTACTTTATAAGTCACCTGCACGATTCCATTAAAATAGAGAGAGTAAAGACACGTTTAATATGTTTTTCGGTGCAATAAACACAATCAAAATGAAAGAAACAAGCTTTTCATTGAATGTATAATTTGGCTAAAACGTTTCAATGGCTTTCGATATTATACTTTTATAATTTTACTTTCCTGAACATTAACAGGGGAGGCTATTCTGCAGTATGTAAGTGGTTGAATTGCTTGATAATGCATTGAAAGACTTGTATTCTAATTGTGAATTTTGAGTGAGTTCATTTCACCACAGATCTGACTTCGCTAACAGAGATTGGCTGTAGACCTCTTTGTTTTAAAAAAAAAAACATTCAGATCATTAACTGAAAACAACTGCCTCTCGATTCAATTAAAAGTTGATTAATTGCCTTAGTTGGCTTAGTGGACCTGGACCTGCGGGGACAGTCATCCGGTCACAACCTCTGACAAGAAAAACAAAATTAAAGTAAACTGAGTCACTTTAATGAAACTCGTCTTTGTTCTGGCCCTAAAGCACATTCACTTTTGCTCTGAGACTGAAGCTTTCTGGTCTCTTCTTTTGTTAATACTTGTTTTTAACCTGAGGCCAAACAAACTTTCATTAAAACTCCAACTCCCGCGTTGCTTCCTCCTCCTCGGCTAATGTCTTTAAGCTAAATGAACTTGTGAATACCTCAAACTCAGCCTGTTTTGCCGAACTTGTTTTTTTCCTTTTATTGATCCATCGCAATTGCCCAATTAAATGCTTTTATACAATCCCATTTTGTCAGAACTTTTGTAATTTCGGACCCAAGAAGTAAACTTTTTTTAACCAGGTGATAAATCCGCTCTCTTAATGGGAGCTGGGGTCTTCATGTGTGGGAGTCTCTGTGCTAAGGGGTATTGTGGAACTTTTCTGGTCTCCATGGAGATACAGAGCAAGGCATTACAGTGTATAATCCCTCAGTCAAAGCAAAAGAAACCAGACTTTTGTCCGGTTTACCGACTTTTTTTCCATTAAATTTCTCTATCTCACGGGGATAAGCTACTAAACTCTAGAAGGATGTGTCAGTAAGGGCATCTGACTTAAACTTTTGCCCCAGTACATACTAAAAATGCACTTCTTTGACTTAAAAAAGACTGATACCTATTGTCCGTCTAATTATAAAGCGTTTTATCCTCCGCGAACCAATAAACGCACTGTTACCATGCTACTTCCTGTTAGCATTATCGTCATCATCCCTCTGGTCTACGAAAGTCGTGAACCATGCTCATAAACGTATCGCAGCAAATAATTAGGACACTCGGCTAATATCTTTAAGCTCAATGAACTTGTGAATACCTCAAACTCTATTTTAGCCTATTTTACCCAACCTTTTTTCTCCATGACAATAGCCCAATTAAAGTCTAATATCCAATAACGTTGCCTTTTGTTAGAACGTCCGTAATTTCTGAACCAAGAAGTGACCATTTTTAAGCAGGTGAAAAATCTCTTAATAGGAGCCGGGGTCTTAATGTGTGGGAGTCACTGTACTAAGGGGTATTGTGGAACTTTTCTGGTCTCCATGGAGATACGGAGTAAGGCATTAAAGTTCTCAGTGTACTATTGTTGCACAGAGAGCCTATAGGTCGCTATTGACTTAGAAGTTTTGTGTTGCGTGTATTCAATGCCCTCTTTGTCCACTCTCATATTCATTAAAGCTGCATTGTGTAACTCTTCTGGTGGAAAGCGCATCAAAATTTCCAAACTTTTCTCCGTGGAGATGTTACAGCTTTGTCCCGTTGTTTCACAGTACAGTATTGAACCTTACTATCGTCATGGAGACCACCCAGACCGAGTTACAGGTCGAATCTGTGGTCGAATTATTTTTAAGGTACATAAAACCACCTGGGATTGAATGGAATGTAAAATAGAGCTGTTTAATGTCACACTGTGGAACATTCCAGGCAGAGAAATCGCATACCCATAGAAGCAATTTGCAGGTGATGGAACCCCAACGAAAAAATGATATCGTTTACACGTTTAAATACAGACTTGAAAGCTTATAGAGGCAGAAAAATAGCTACGGAAAATAATAGTTCTTTTTGCCAGTATTGTTCCATCTTGCAATCTTAGGTTAGGACCTCCATAATTTCTGAACCAAGAAGTGACCGTTTTTAAGCAGGTGAAAAATCTCTTAACAGGAGCTGGGGTCTTAATGCGTGGGGCCATTGTACTAGAAGTGATTTAGTACTTTAGCCCACATTATTGCGTACTATTGTTGCACAGAGAGCCTATAGGTCGCTATTGACTTAGAAGTTTTGTGTTGCGTGTATTCAATGCCCTCTTTGTCCACTCTCATATTCATTAAAGCTGCATTGTGTAACTCTTCTGGTGGAAAGCGCATCAAAATTTCCAAACTTTTCTCCGTGGAGATGTTACAGCTTTGTCCCGTTGTTTCACAGTACAGTATTGAACCTTACTATCGTCATGGAGACCACCCAGACCGAGTTACAGGTCGAATGTGTGGTCGAATTATTTTTAAGGTACATAAAACCACCTGGGATTGAATGGAATGTAAAATAGAGCTGTTTAATGTCACACTGTGGAACATTCCAGGCAGAGAAATCGCATACCCATAGAAGCAATTTGCAGGTGATGGAACCCCAACGAAAAAATGACATCGTTTACACGTTTAAATACAGACTTGAAAGCTTATAGAGGCAGAAAAATAGCTACGGAAGATAATAGTTCTTTTTGCCAGTATTGTTCCATCTTGTGGCGTTGCTGCAATCTTAGCAGCTGTATAGGGCTGTAGTTTCTTTGGCAACTGCCACTTAATTGCAGGGATTGGCAAGACACAAAGAAAGCATTCAAACTCGCTTTCTATCGCTTTGAACAATTTACGGTATGTTTTTTTTTTTTGAAAGAAGACTCAAAAACAGTCAACAGCAAATGTTAGATGCACGTAAAAAATCAATGTAGTTTCAGTGTGATGCGCTCTACAAGTTTGTAATACTTCATTTTTCTACTCAATAGGAGTTTGCCACAGCTGCCCAGGGACAGATCGGTCAAATTACGACTACTATTTTGTGTCAGCAGACTTTCTGATCAATGACATAACATCTTTACATAGATTAAAGCATACAACAAACAAATGTAATGTAATACGATCTGTATACATATGTTATAGTACTAAATACCTGAAAGAAAGCATATGTCTTTTTTAATATAAATGATTCAGTGGCAAAGCATCATCCAATTCTTTACTTCAATCAAATTAGCCACATAGATTCTACAACTACAATAGATAAAAACTACAAAAGATACCCAGGCCATTTTTGCTGTTTAAGTATGACATCGGGATGTGTACAACATACATTTGAAATCTTGGTTCCAAATTAATATGAATTAATTGTTCATAGATATGCATTTTAAAAGAGACAACGCTTCGTCTAGACTCTGAACACACCCACGTGGGATACAAATATTTAGTGTTATTATAGTGTTGTTTCCTGGTCACATTATAAGTTTACATCTACAAGTTGTCATTAGAGACCTGCAGAAGTATTTTTACACACCCTTAAACAGGAAGTATTGTGCAAATTTGACTTTTGGGAGATTTCCACCATTCTTCATAACATTTTCTATCCATCCATGCTTCTCCACAACCATTTTTTTTATAAATACATAAAAGTATGATACAAAAGAATACACTACAACTCCACAAACCTGATTCGATGTGCAGCAGTTTCCTTTGTGGAAGTTATGCTGATTGTGTTGTGATAGTGGTATGAAGGGAACTCAAAAATTAAACATATCGACATGTTCCTAAAATAATTGTATACGTCATTTTTTCTGGTTTTTCAGGAAACACAAAAAACTCCTCCCAAAATTGAAATTATGGCATTTTTTTGCCTAAGGAAAACTTGGGCAAAAAGTGACTTAGGCGATTATTTTAGGAAGGTGATGATATTAAACATTTTAGTGCATTGTTTCTGGTGAATCTGGCATTTTCAAATCAACTCTAGGGAACTTAGCAATCTAAATATATGACGTGGATACCCAAAAGACCTATAATACTCTCTCTATAGTGATATCCCCTCTAAGGCCCCTCAAACTTTGAATCAAAAAAATATCAAGTCAAAGTCAGTAGAAACCAACCTATGAGGTACGGCAATGGGAAGAAGTACCCAAAAGTAGGAGAAGTACCACATATCTTCCAACCGTCAAATCCAGAGCCAGTGGTCCACAATAGCTTACAGAGGTGTCAGTAAATGTCCCGTATAGAAGTGTAAATGGACACAGAGTTACGACAAAAGCCTGTGGTTCAGATGAGGACTCAGACTGCTTTAGCCTTGAGAGAAAATCAATGAAAAGTCACCTCTGGAGCAACAGCAGCAAAACTGACAGGGATAATGGACATCCCTGCAGTGTCCACTCTCGATGTAGACAAGTGTCAGGCGTTTAAAGGGCCCGTGTTACGCTGTTTTCTGATTTGTTATAATGTTGTTTCCTTGTCAAAACATTCCGGGAGTTGCGTTTCGTTTCATTCGCACGTGTTCAGCGCACAAACCACCTTGTTATGTTATGATGTTGTGCTCCGCTGTGTTTTAAACTTACAATTTCGCGACGATTTCAGCTCTGGAATTGCACATCTTCGCTAAAAAGGTCAAATGTAGCTCCGTAAAACTATCTCTTCGTGACATCACAAGGTGGAACAGAGCATTTTGAGCTATGGTGATGTAGACAGACTAATAATAAAGGATTTACTCAAACGTGGGAATGGAACAAAACACAACTCCAGATATGTTTTTGATTAGGAAACAGCATTATAATGAATAAAATCGAACAAGAATCCATTTTTGTAGTATCAATTATTTAAAGTGGCACTGCGGAACATTTCTTTTGGATGATATCAGCTTGTCTCTATACAGATATGAAGTAAGGTATTAGACATTTCTTGACACCAATCCAGCTCAGATCTGTGGAGAGGCGACCGCAATGATATAATAGGTCTAATAATCAAATTAGCTGCACCCTTCATGCACCAATCATCATGAATTAAAAAGATATATATAGAAATCACCAAGTTCTATAGGAATAAATGAACATGCAAGACTATAAAAGACCTTTTCTGGTGTCATTGTTTGGCAAGAGACGCATTTTGTCTTTTCAACACCTACAGAAAGTTGCGTCGTGCTAATTTAAAGTTGGACAGTACATTTATCTTTTAGCTTCATCCGTCTGCTCCTATTTTAAAGTGACAACCTGCAACATCGGAGAGCGAGTGTGAATTGTGATGGATGGGGCTTTAGACGGTGTCAGAATGTGAGAAAAAGCTCTGTAGATGTATCTTTGTTATAAAGAAAATTACAGTAATGAGAAGTGAAGGCTGTGGCGTAGTGTTCTGCTCCTCTGTGCAATTACAGTGTCACTTTAGACACTCACAACAGACGGGCTGAGGAGTGTGTCGAAAAGTGTCTGATTTGCAATAGTCAAAAAAGCAATAGTGTAGTTTAAATGTACACTATGTAACTTTTCTGTATGGCATTAAACGTATGAACTTTCATGGAGACAAGGATGTGATGTAACCAGACCAAGTTACTGGTTAGATCTGTGGTGGGGCGAGCCATTCACAGTAAGAATACATGTTTTTGAGTATTGTTTGCTATAAAACATTCAACAAATCCAAGATAAATGTAAATAGTAGCAAAAGTTCAACCAATACAGTTACATAGTGCACCTTTAGATTTGATTTTGAGCAGTTTTGGAGGTTTAAACCCATCATCTACTGCATGATCTCTAAGCTACAAATGCAAATGGCACTAATGCTAAAGCTATCCTTTATTTTAACAGTGAATTATGAATCTGCTTTATTCATAAGAAGTTCCTCTTGTCACTTTAATAACTTTTTAGACGCAACAGAAAACCATTTGATTGATTTTCCCAATAATTCTGTGACACATTTTGAAAGCACGTCATGCAGACTGACTTGTGTCTAACGCACGGTTGGTGTGTTCCTCATTTGTGTTGGAGTACATCAGGAGACTGCCTCTGTTCTATTGTGCACGCCAACAATGAGAAAATGACTTTTCACTCACAAAAAGATTTGATTTTTAAAATAAATTTGTCACGTTTTGTGATTCTAACTGTAGCTCGCCTTGATGGGTTTTCGTCAAAATTGTCAGCAAAAAGTGAAACTTTGTATGTTATTGTGGTAAGACTGGTGTGGTTTCACTAATTTGAGGCGCTTTTTAGGGTTTTCACACTGTCCCTTTTGGGTCCTGGTTTGAGCCCAGTTTAGTCCAGCTGTAGACATGGGAGTGGATCTCTCCTTCACTGTGGTTCTCCCTGAGGTTTCTCAGTTTTTTCCCACTGGGTTTTTTTTTGAGTTTTTCCTTGCCGAAGAAGGAGGGTCTAAGGACAGGAGATGCTGGGACAATTATCCATCTGCCTACTAGATGTTGGACATTCTGTATTTTTGAATTATCCATAGGCAAAGAGGGTGAAGTGTCTTGCCCAAGGGCACATGAATTTATCCACCGGTGAGTACGAGATTCATCTCATGATCTTCAAGTTGATGAGAAAAAGCTTTGTCTAAACCAGAACAAACCTAGTACTATTTGGAACTAAACAGGACCAAAAGAATCTATGTGATGTAAGTGTTTTTACTGGTGAAAAACTGCACAAGAATCCACTTTTGAAAAAAAAAAAAAAAAAATTCTTCAAATCCTCTCATGTTTTGTCACCCACAGCTTTTCTTAACTAGTCTGAGCCTGTCATCAAAACAAACATCTCCAGAGCACAATTTGAACAGCAAGCATCTGGCATTTTCAAATGGTGTTGACTACTGTTGTCAGGAACTCCATGTTTGGGCGTTGGGGGACCGCACTTCCTGACGAGTTTTAGAAATGGTGTTTTGTATTAAAGATGGGAAAAGTCTGTTTTTGTGAGCAAAGGTCTCCATCACATCTGTTAGTCAGCGTGAGGTACGGAGATTGTAAAAGATGTCAGGTATTTCTCAAGTCCCAAACTGCAGAGGAGTGTTGACTGTCACTGCGGGTGCAAATAATACCAAACACAGCTGTTTTTGGTATGGGACCGAATGAATGAGCAAATGAAGGCGGCGCGTTTCGAGCCGTAGACAAGACTTCGAGATGAGCAGAACAAGTGGGGATCATTGGTAAATTTATCCCATTTAAAGCACTGATTTACATTTACAGCAGCTGCACACAGTCGAGGATGATCAACTCTTATAATGTAATCAAGGGGCTTTCTAACGGAAAACTGCGTCTCTTGATGAAAACTTTGGGAGCTTTAAGTTTATAGCACCAAAGTGAAGTTTTAAAGATATTGTTAGTGTACAATTGGTAACATGTTTCTATCTGCAGTCTTAGGGTAGAGTGATATGGTCTGACGGCCATTTTGAAAATATATAGCCTTTCCAAATTACTAATTATTATTGTACTGAAAAATACAAATAACCCTAAAAATGTGGGTCACTTCCATTTAGTAGCGTTTTTTGCTTGTTTATATAATAATAAATAATGGCAACCAAAAAGAAATTCTCGTGGTCCTGATAAACCCAAATAATTGTTACTCAGTATTCTACACTGTTGTCTTTAGATATTCGCTTCGTACTTTGGTGTAGTAATCAGTGTTGGGCACGTTACTTTGAAAGAGTAATTAGTTACAGTTTCTAGTTACTTACCCAAAAAAGTAACTGAGCTAGAAACTGAGTTACTACACTATAAAAGTAACTAGTTATCCAGGAAAGTAACTAATGTGTTACTTTTTCAAGTTAAAAAATGTCAAATAATTTGGAGTTAAGCAGCAAACAACAGATACCTGACCATCAAAATCCGCAGCGGATCTGTTCTGCGGACACGCGGCGAATCTTCGTCTACCTCCGTTGCAGATCCGCCGCGGATACTTTTTGCTCTCAGGGGAGATTGTGTGGGCGTCTTTGGTTGGCTCAACATGAAATCTTACTCTGCTTTAGCCAATCATCATTACGTATCCCGCCCTTACCAAAGGAAGAAAAAATAAATCATGTGCCTGTACGCGAGTTGAGTGAGATGCCACTTTCAAAACGAGTAGGTTCAGTAACGCGCAGTAACGGCGTTACAACTATAGAGAAAGTAACTCGTTAGATTACCCATTACTGAAAAAAGTAACGCCATTAGTAACAGCATTTATTGTAACACCGTTGTTCCCATCACTGGTAGTAAGTTACCATTGTAGCCACATCGCATCCATACTAGGCAAAGTGGGAAAAGTGTCTTGGCTAAGGGCACAACAACAGAACTTTAGCGGGAATTGATCACACTCTTATGAAGTACTAAACACAATTTAACTTCATGTAGTAAGAGAGTACTAATATCATGCATTATTATAGAAAAATACAGTGGTTTTGTTAGTTTGCCCTCTGGTTTTGACTTGGGGCAGGACAGTAAAAGCCTGAGGAGGAGATGAGCTGTTATGAGTGATACATGCAGCCGTTGAACGGAGCAGCCATTTTGTTTTATGAACCAGAGCAGAGGGTCTATATTTAGCCTCCTCTTGTCCCGTCATCTATCATTCAAAACAGGCCTCCTGCGAGAAACAGAAGTCAGCAGGTTATAGCATCAAGACAAAATGGGCACGTAATGGAGCCGTGAGAAGTTATGGGACTTTTTTACAGTGTCTTAAAGGTTCTTGAATGAGTGGTGGAAGTAGGGCGTGACTTTATACTTGTAGGAAGTTGTTAAGGTTAAAGTCTGTTGTCCCCATAGTAAAATCTGTCCTCTGACTTCTGGCCCATCCTTTATACGAATGTTACTGGGCTTACGCTAATTGTGCCAACAGTCTTTACTAAACCTAGATAGAAGTATTTAAAATGGTCTTGTCTGACATTTTTAACATTCGCTTTTTTCTGCAGTTACATTAAAATTCAATTCAATTTATTTTTGTATAGCCCAAAATCATAACAACAGTTATCTCGGCGGGCTTCACAAAATTGTTAAATTAGCAAACAAAGATGTCAGAGAATGAAGCTGAATAAGAAAATAATAATAATTCATAATTAATTAATAATTCAAAAATACAGAATGTCCAACAACAAGCAGGCAAATGGATAATTGTCCCAGCATCTCCTGTCCTTAGACCCTCCTTCTTCGGCAAGGAAAAACTCGAAAAAAAAAAAAAACCAGTGGGAAAAAACCAAGAAACCTCGAGGAGAACCACAGTGAAGGAGAGATCCACTCCCATGGACGGACAGGCATAGATGACCAGGACGAGTCCACTGCCAATAAGGTTGTAAATCTGTAGACCAAAGCTATTGGCAGAAGGAAACTACTAATTTAACAGGATGAGGACAAATTAATCCAGGACATGAAGGGAGGGAGGGGTCCAGGTCCTGGACACTAGGGGGCACCGCGGTCCAAACTGGAACAGCAGCATCTGAAACAAGAAGGGGAGTGTAACTGAAGTCAGGGAAGGGAGTAAAAGAAGGCCTATAGTGCTTGTGTCTGCTATATGGTCATAATCTAGGACACCCATGGATCATTCTGTTATAATTTGGGCTTTTTAAATCGCAATATGGATCTAAAATGACACAATATGGATCTAAAATGACTCTAAAAACATTTGTGCCCAATGGGAGATGACTAGAAACGGCATCATACTCATTCAGTGAAAAAATGGCAAAATGGCATCTTGAAAATAAGCATTTAAACATTCTTAAAACATGCATGAATCACTCTAAATACAACTTTGGATAGTAAATGATCAAAACAAACAGATAACATGGTTTAAAACTCTGAAAAGTCCATTTTAACTTAATAAAAGAAACAGTAAGCATGCTTCTGTGTTAGAAAATAGGATATAACGGATGCTTAACACACCAAATCAAAAGTAAAAACTCTGGAAATGCTGTTTTTAGTATTTCAAGTCACTATTCCTTTCATTTTTTCCCATTTCCCATAGCATTTTACCCATGACCCATTTATTTTCAACTCCATCACTATTTCCACCAATATCCTAAAATAGCCACAGTCAAACAATGCATTTATTGTACCAAGTGTCCCTGGATTTTGATATTGATTGGCATCCATGCAAATAGACTGGTCTGTATTCATGTGAGGCCTCCTATCGACAACAGAAATCAATACAGGCAGAGAGATGAAAGAAGAGGAGCAGAGGACAAAGGAAGAGGAGAGAGAGAGAGAAACGGTAAATGAACTAAACAAAGACCTGAGGGAGAAGATCTGAGCCTCAAGATGGCCGACCAGAGCAGCCATCTGAAGTAACAAAGAGCAGAATTGATGGGCAGGTGCTCTCGGTGGACGAATTAAACCACAAAGCCGGAAAACAATGGAAAATAAAAATCACAGCAACGCTTGAACACAATCTGTCATCTAAAGGGTCGGGCCATGTTCGGTTTGAAAAAGTCCTGGTCACACATTTAAGAGAATTGGACGTTTTACAGCATTTAAGAAAATCTGACTAAATATATATCTTTTTTTGCATTACTTTTGCTATAAAGATGCCTGCAATGGGTCTAACAGATGGCAGCATTTTGTAGGATATGAATAAGTGCTTTAAAATCTCATCATGCAACTTATTAGTCAAAAAAAGCAGATTTAAATGAAAGCATGAAAGCTTTTTTATCTTCACAATCTGACTCTTATTTGGTTGTTTCCATGGAAATGCTGTGACTTTAAGGTTAAGGCACATTTTATTGTCCTCATAGGGAAAAATGTTCTCTGCATTTGACCCGTCCTTCAATGTTGTTGAGGACCAAGCTTCAGATCTGGAGACTGAGCATTTTTTCTATTGTACCTTATTTTTGGGGCTATAAAGTGCTCTGGATTATAAGGCGCAGTATCAAATAATATGTCAGTTGTGTCATTGTCCACACATAAGGAGCATCGGATTATAAGGAGCAATAAGCGAAACAAAACGTGTGTCGGATAAATTGAACTTTATTCAGGTCATTTACAATAACTCTCAGTTGTAGCTAACACAAAAATACAAGTTTAACAGTTGGTGATTTGGGCATCAAACATGCCCGGATCCCTCTCAACATTGTTCAGTTTTAACACAAAAATACAAAACCTGAAATCTGCATGGTGCATGTCTCTTAACAGGTGCATTTTGGGTCCTTGTACAGCACACGGCAGAACTACCGGTATGTTGCACAGTCGCCCTATATGTCGCCAACATATTACTCCTCCTGACTCGCCCACTAATACCTTATTAGCCATAATGTGGACAACATCAAATCGGTTGGAGGTTAAACACAACCAAAGGTCATACATAAGGCCACTGGATTATAAGACCACTGTGGATTTTTGAGAAAATGTCATGATTTTAGATGCGCCTTTAGTCCGAAGAATACGGTACATGTTTTGCATTGAAACCAAAGCGCCCAGACGCAGGAAAAAACGTGCAAACTCCACACGGGCGACCTGCAAATCCAACCCACCATGCTGCTACACCCTTCCAGAAAGGCATAAAATGGAGAACTTTCTATTTCCGTGGAATCGGGGGAGGGATGTGGGAAGTTGCATACTGTACCTGTGTTAGTTTTTTTATTGGTAATGAAATAAGGCTCCTTCTGATTTCATGTATCTGTTGAAGTTGTGAGCGATACCTCTTTTAATACCGTTTGTTGCTCGTACTTTTCAAACTCCTCCGTATCCATTGACAAAACACTCCATACGATATAGACTGAAAAACAATAAAATCCCTATAAACATCAGCGCAACATTCAAACGCAATCCATCATAAGGCGGGGAGAGCCACTTTGAAGATTGATGCGTTCGGATTGTGCAAGAAGGCAAAAAGTAATGTGCAAACTAATTGAGTAAGTGTAATTACGGTGCCATATAACATCAGTCATGCATCAGCGATAACATTATATAGTCCTCATATCCCTCCGCCGCTGTCTGCTCCAAATGAAATCAGCGTTTATTAAAAAAGATCTCTTCCCAAAACCGAGATCTGTGCAGTTTTTCATCATTTTTATTCCTCACAAAGCGGGGTGGTGTTATGAGCGAGAGGCACTGGTTCATTCTGATAGAAGAAAATGGGACTGGAGAGGACAATAAATGGCAGGGCAGCAGAACACTGGATTCTCTTTCAAACACACAAGAGCTGATTTATGTGTGAAGAACAGAGAGAGGAGTAAGAGTGGAGGCTTTTTTGAATGGGACAGTATAGCATAGGTATAGAAGTACGTGTTGTATGGAATGTAACGCATTAAAAGTTGTAAAAGTACCGTACTTATAGATGCACTCTGTAACTTTTTGGTTGGGGATCCGTCATCTGCTTGTTTATACGTCATTGCTCTGCCTGGAGTCTTCCACAGTATGACATTACACATCTCTGCCTTACATGTATTCAATTATTGGTGGATTTATAACTCAAAAATACCTA
>KN490736.1:17990-28783 GCA_000787155.1 Scartelaos histophorus | reverse complement strand
GGAAGAGAGAGGGAGGAAGAGGAGAGAGGGAGAGAGGAGAGGAGAGAGAGAGAGAGGGAGAGAGAGGAGAGAGAGGAGAGAGGAAGAGGAGAGAGGAAGAGGAGAGAGGGAGGAAGAGGAGAGAGGGAGAGGAAGAAGAGAGAGGGAGGAAGAGGAGAGAGAGAGAGAGGAGGAGGGAGAGAGAGAGAGAGGGAGAGAGAGGGAGAGAGACAGAGAGAGAGAAAGGGGAAAAGAAGGAGAGAAAAACAGAGGGACAGGGGGAAGGAAGAAAGAGAGAGGGAGAGAGAGAGACAGGTGTGAGCGAGCAAGGGGCAGGTAGAGTTCAGGTGTGCACGGGGCATTGAGGTGGAGTCAAAAACATGTTTTATCTCTGCCCCATCCTTCATAGTCAACACATGAGGGTCTGAGAGCAAATCTGCAGGATCCCGGTGGCCGAATGGGTGTGGCTCTTTGTTGCAAAATGACTAGATTTTAGTTGCACAGCATTTGGTCAATAAAACCCATTATAATTAGGTTCAGTCTCTCAAAAGCTGACTATGGTCAACTACAAGATACATGGAAACAAATAACTACAGTATGGCAGTTCACCACTGTGGGAAAAAATGAAGAAAAATAAAAGCTTTTTATATTGAATGTTTTTATGGCCCTGGAACACTAAACACTATGACTAGGATCATTACAGCAGTTACAGGGAGAGGTGACCATTTTTCAAGGTTAAGTAAATTGGATCCAGAGTTGGTGGAGCCGTAAAAGTCCCTATGATCACTTCCTATTTGGAATGCGGCAGGTAGCAGGTTAGCTATGTTCCTTTGCACATCACAGCACTTGAAGGTTTTAATAACAAAGAATGAGTTTAATAGCGTGTGGTCTTTGCTTCACACAAGCCCAGGTCTATTCTATCAGTAATGTTATACCACAGCTATATAAGAGAAATGAAAATGGTCGCGTTTCTAGCTCAAATAGAATAGTCAAAAAGTCCTCAACATATCACCTATAAACAAGAAACTGAAACACTTTTTTCTATGACTATGAGCATACCATATATTAGCATGCAGCTGCCACCTGACCATCTGTTTGCAATTTTTCCACATTCTCACCCATATGTGAGAAAACTACATTTTTATTATTATGGCCTAATGGCAGGTACAGCTTTTTGGCAGCAGAAGGCGGGATAGCAAAGACAATTCTGAAACTTTGGAACACTGATGATTTTCTTTGCCCTTTATAAGTCATCTGTATATGTCCATAAATATTTATAAACACTATAAAATTGGTCTAAAAGCAAACGAAAGGGAACAAAAACTCCCCTCCCTATAAATGGCTGGGGCCCAGTGCCGGTCTGGCGTTAATCTCACCATTATTAAAATTCAGAAGGAAATGATTCTTGACAGCCTTATGGAATTACATCATGGTTTGGGTCATTGGGTCCTCTCCTGCAGCATGATGGGAGGAGCAGAGGTGAGCCGGAGCTAGCTCATCCTGCAGTCAAAAGTCCAGAGCAGCAAAGTGAGAACAACTAAAGGTGACAGTCTATTCATAATAACAGAGGTTTGAGCAGGTAATATTACAGTGAATGTATTATTGCTATTAGTACTAAATACTGCAATTCTGAGTAAAATACAGGGCAAAGCTTGTACAGTTGTGTGAAAATATATAACTATTACTAACATTTTAAGTCATATATCAGATGCACTGTATTTTTGTGCCGTTGCTGTGCCTGAGTAGTGATCATAGACTGCATAAAGAAGTGGACTAAGGTAGTGTGACGTCACCCATAGCATTTGGTGCCAGTCAAATGAAACTTATGAAGTTAACAGTTATAGGAGCAAATTTGGAGCCAGTTCCATATTAGGAGTAGGAATTTATTAACAGTCAAAATAGTGAAATAAAAACATCAGGATCATAAGTTATCCTGGTGATTTTAGAGTTTTCAGCAAGTTCATATCAACATTTTAAGGCCAAAACAGTGAGGTTCACAGTAGCAGTTAGAGCCAGAGTCCATGGAGCCAGAAGCCCACCCATACTGACTTCCTGTTTGGGAGACGGCGGCAGCAGGTTATGTCCATTTACATATAGAGTCTATGGTAGTGAGCCACTATCCTATTTCAGTTTGTTGAATGCCTCTCCACACTCTCCACTCCGATCATTATTGTTCATTGTTATGTGCTAAAGAGTTTAGATTAATTAATAACTGAATATATTGTACCTCCAAAACTTGTATATGACATATATTATAAATATAGGCTGAGTAATATTACACAGAAGTTGAAAGATTCTGATTTAGTTGTTTTGGCATCAATACTTCTGATTTGACTATGACAGAATACATAGTTTTGTGACCATATGGAATATGTACATTTCATATGGTCACGTTTACAATTTAAACCTCTTTTTAAATGTTCCATACCTAAATAAATCCACAGTAAGAACAAAGACCCCTGTCACTGCACCATGCTCAGTCCAAGACTTGTTGTTAACGTTTTCCACATTGTGAGGCCATTTCATTCACACAGCGCCAAAAACATTTATCCAATACACACAGTAATAGCACTTTTCCTTTTCCATGCTAAATTACAAATAATTACATGAGCACCTGAAGCCTCTATCCAATGAACCAAAACTGAGTGCTAATTGTTTCAGACAGTCTTATATCAGGATTTAATAAAACTGGAAACTAAAACAATATCAGACTTTATATGCTTCATATATTTTGCACAATGAATTGGTTTTATGCAAGTCCTCCAGTTGCTTCCAACTCCAAACCTAATTTAAAGTTGTACAACATAACCGTTTGATTTGAGGTCTGTCACCTTCTTGTTTCTATGGATGTGTAATTGCTCTGCCTGGATTGTTTCACAGTATGATATTAAACAGCTCTACCTTACATTTATTCAATTACAGGTAATTTTATAAATCAAAAATACCTAGAGTAACAGGCATTCTGACTCTGAGCAGCTTCACCTCTCCACAGATCTGACCAGTAACTTGGTCTGGATTGGTCTCCATGAAGATCGAAAGGCTTAATGCCATACTGTGAAACATTCTGGACAAAGCAATAATAATAGATACAAATTTTCACTCTTTACAAAGATATTTCAAATCACAAATAATAAAAAATTGACATACCCTTTAACATCCCATTTGCTGCTGTCAATTAACTGACCATAAAAAAGGATGATTTTGACAAAGTGTCACACGCTGTTCTTTTAAAATTATCCATATTAACATCCAGCCTTAAGTTCAATATCACAAAAGAAACAGGGAGCTTAATGCTAGTAGATCAGAATTACTAGGCCACAAACGTCTGTCTCCACTAAAATACCTTTGAAAGTCATGAAATTTGCACCACATTTAACAGTACCCAGAGGAGGCTTTATTTGGTCAACCACAAATATTTATTCAGCAGGTCCCGTATTTCTCATTAGTAGAAAACAGACTGGGCATCTCCTGGACTAATGTTTAGCTGCAGAACACAACTGAAACACAACTACAATCAAACTGAAGACAAAAATTCTGAATGAAAACTTAACTAGGATTTTATTTGCGCTAAAACAAGAATGTACTAGGACTAAATCAGGTCTAAACCAGGCCTACAACAGAACTAAACCAGGACAAGGACAAATGGATGCCCAAATAATGGGGGAAAAAAAATGGAATAAGGTGCCTACGACAAAACTAAACTCATATGTCTCATTTAGTTGTGAATCAAACAAGACTAAACTTAGCAAAAAAGCAAAAAAAATCTCCTGTGTACCTTATATAGTGTATCACAAATGTATTGTACCACTGTGGTAAACCATGGGGCATTGCTAAATTCAATTCAGGGTTGCCAGATTTTCAGAACAAAACAATCTGCCAAGTGTTTGAACGAAAACCCCAAAACAAGCCACCTGAGTCCCAAAAAATGAAGCCAAAAAAAGATGCAACTAGTATGAACTTTTTAAACTGTTCACAGGTTGTATTTCAGTCATTTATGGATCTACTGAAAAAAAAAACCAGGCCTGACGCAATATATTATCTACATTATGACATAATAATTAGAAAGTCTCAGTAAACCCCCAAATTTCAAATGTTGCAAGGAACTATGGCAACTAGATCAAAAAGCAGCTACTACTTTTTTTTCAACAAAACTTTGCACTTACCAGTCTCTGATTCAGTAGCTCAAAGTCTGATCTTGTGATGGTGTACGGTTATGTCCACTCTTGATCCTGGGGAAGTCCATATTTAGGCCCGTAGTGGCAGCGTGGCCTCACATGCACCAGAACTCTCCTATCTCCATAGCGCTGCCATTGTGGTGGGGGGCTGATAAATATTTACTCTTCCCAGCTTGCCAGAGAGCCGAGAGGGAGGGAAGAGGGACCCATTGTGGCAGAGGCAGGGTCCCCAGTATAAAGCCCCAATACACTTCCAGAGCTGAGCCAGTGGGGCGTCCAGACACAGGATGCACCGAGGATGAGGAGGCTGAGGGAGAAGAAAGAGCTTTAGAAAAGATGAGTGGAGAGGCACTGTTTACACACAAGACCCCCAGCGGAACTCAGGCACAATAGAGCAAAGACCGTCCACAGCATCACACAAGCAGGAGTAACTAAAGAGACTCTGCCATTATCAATACACATCTCTCTGGACTTTCTCTTTCAAATTAAATGGTCTTGCGTTAATGGGTATGTGTCTTAAACCAGGAATACAATTAATGAAACACTAAAGAGTCTTTGATGCCTTATAATGTTAAATACAATGGATTAGAATAATTTTGTAACACAGCATGGGAGAGCATCTGGAATAAAAGAAGTTGTGTCACATGCCTTTGTATCTATTGACAGTTGTTTATACACCTCTAAAGAGATTGATGCCCAATATGCACTATTTCTTGTTTTATTTATTTCACTATTGATTTGTTTGTGTATTTGTCAGTATTGTAACTCTAATCTACATAGAGAAAAATCCCGTACACCTTTTTACTTGCAAAATGTGAACATTTATTAGGACATGATTTTTGAAATGTTCACATTTTGCAAGTAAGACGGTGTGTGGGATTTTTCTCTATGTTCTTGGGTTGCTCCCTCTCCTCCACCACACCTGTTTTGGGGAATTGATGTGCAAAGTTCTCATCCTTGTATAACTCTAATCTACAAAAATTTAACAATTTTGGCAGTTAGTATTCATAAATCTATCTGAAACATTTACTCAATAAGGCATTTTTTGAATCGGATCATCACATGTATATAGTACTTTGAAGATTTTACACAAATATTCTAGCATGCTTGCTAGCATGATTTATTGGGCATTTTATTACAAAACAAAGCAATTAAAACAAATACAATTAAGTTGAAAATTAAGAGATATTTAGTAATTGAACAAAATTAAACAAAAATGTACAATACAAAAACTCTGTATGACCATGTGTGTAAAATCCCTCAGTCGTCCAGGTAGAATCCATGGCAAAAGGAAAATCAATTTGTCAACTTGATAAAAGTTTATTTGGTCGAATACGTTTCATAGCTCATCCAAGCTGCTTCTTCTGTTCTGGTCAGAATGCTGGACGACACAGCCTTATATCTGCCTGCAGGGAGGAGCTAAATATAATGTAATTACATAGAAACTAACACCTGTTTGTTTACAGTTTCTGTTTGTTAGCAATGTTAGCAACAAAGCAATGTGGTCTATTCCATCCAATGCAGTGAAGACTGCAATGAGCGCTACACTGGAGAAACTAAACAACCACTTCACAAGAGGATGAACCAACACAGACGGGAGAGCAGCAGTGGACCACAGTCCACTGTTCACCTCCATGTGAAAGCCACGGGACACTTGTTTGAGGACAGTGAGGTACAAATCTTAGCCAGGGAAAAGAATTGGTTTGAGAGGGGAGTTAGAGGCTGTTTCTTAGCCAGGGAAAAGAATTGGTTTGAGAGGGGAGTTAAAGAGGCTGTTTTTGTTAAGAAAGAGAATCCTTCCTTAAACGGAGAAATGGAGGCCTCAGACACCATCTTTCTCCCATCTAGAACTCTCTTCTCAAACCTAATTCAAAAGAAACTAGGAAAACAATAGGGCGAGACAGGTCAGACCCAGAGGTGTAATCACTCATTATGGGCCTATATTATTATGCCAATTATGACACCACACTTATGACAATTCAATAGGCTGAGCTACAAACAGAAACTGTAAACAAACAGGTGTTAGTTTCTATGTAATTACATTATATTTAGTTCCTCCCTCCAGGCAGATCTTAGTCTGTGTCCTCCAGCATTCTGACCAGAAATGAAGAAGCAGCTTAGATGCGAAACGTATTTGACCAAATAAACTTTTGTGCAATTGACAAATTGATTTTCCTTTTGCTGTGTATGACCATATTTTACAAAATATAGTCAAATTAAAGTGGGTTAAAATATATATTAAAAAACAGAAGACTATATATTTTGAATTCTTGCTGTGACCTCAGCCTTCAGGTCAGATTTCCAGTGCCGGACCTCCCAGCCCCCTCCTCACACTGCTCCAATTAGTGGTCAAAGAGAAGAGAATGGGAAACACAAATGGGCGAGCTCCTGTGCATACCAACATGCAAATCTCTTTAGTTAAGTGTCAAAGCTAAATGCTAATGCAGAGGATGCTACAGCCTGATCAAGGACTCTTACAAGCTCCTACAAAAGCAAACACAAAATCATTTAGCTAACGCAGGACTCTTTTGGACTTTGGCACTGGAGCTGGATGAAATTGACTATTTGAATGAGTCATGACCTTGGATGAATTGTTAATCGGGTGGAAGGAAGTTCATCATGCAGATTAGCGTCCAGGAGACATGGAAATGTGACTCGTGTTTGTATTCAATGATCTAAGCAGAAAATGAGCAGAGCAATTAGCATAACAATGGAGTACAGTTGGAAGGAATCACTATTACAAAAGGTAATGTTACTGTAAATAATATGTGGATACTTCATTTGTTGATACTTGTGTTCAGGTGACTTCACAGCTTTAACATTTATGTAGAGGACTAACAAGGCAGAATTTGGCATATTATTGGAGATGTTTTCATGATTTATTTGAAATCAGTTTAATTTAGTTTTGTCTAGACCAAATTTACAACAGCAGTCACCTCGCAGGGTTTAACTAAATTGTTGATTTAACTGACAGAAAGTTAGAAAAGCAAAACATGAAACAGCCATTGGCCAATAACAGGGTGATTAAGCAACATTCACAGTTTATAAGTGATATCTCTGTAATTACCAAGTCTATCCACATGAAGCAAAAACTAGCACAAAGTGGATTTACTGTAAGAATTATAATTCTTAAGAATTTACTTAAGAATTATACACACTTATTATAGTTATTATATGGGGTTGTACCTATAGACTGCATGATGTCACCCATAGTGCTCGCCTCCAGTCAAATGAAGCTCACGACGCTAGCGGTTACTGGAGCAAATTAAACTGGACAATTGGAAACAGAATCGAAGGAGCTGGAAGTGCATCCATGAACCCTTTCTATGTGGAAGGTAGTGGCTAGCGGGTTGGCTAGGATTGTACCTAAAATCTCAAATAATGACACTTTGAGCTTTCTGCTATGTTAAAAATAATAAAAAGTTATATACATATTGTTTTTTTTTCTCTCCAAAATGTTATGCGTTGTTGGATGTTGTGTGCCATGTTAAGAACTCGGTCCTTTTACCTGACTAAAAAGTTCAGAAAATAGATGATAACATTGTGCATGATTCTCTAATAGGATCCTGGCAGCATCATAGCCTGCAGTTGAGCTCTGATGGCATTTACGCCACCTGCATCTTGTTAGCAGCGGAGGTTTGTTTTCTTAACGCCTCCTCATACTAAGAAACACAACAGATTATTAAAATCAACAAATCATAAAATCTAAAACAAAGACATCATCTTCAACATCTCGTGGCAGCTGAGGTCTTTTAATGGAGCACAATCCGAGCATGTGCCAACAGCAGCTTATGAAAGATGAAACGTATCACTGCAGTTAAGACAAACACCGCCTGGACAGCCCTAGGGCGTAAGCAGCACCCATTTACAGCATCAAAGTTAACAAGTGTCTGAGTCCAAACACAGGCCGTAATCAGGGCGAGCGCGTGTTAGACAGTCAACACAGCTGCTCAGATCTGACTCAGAGAGGGAGAGGCATGAGGACGAATCACGGAATACCAGGCCCCCAGCTGATTTCCTGAACCTGTCGGACCAACTCTTGTCCTGGTTTGGTCCTAGTCTGAGCCCAGTTTAGTCCTGATCTAGACTTAAATGTTTCCCGGTCAGGGTGTAGTCAATATTCTGATGTGGTGTGTGCAAGTGTGAATCCTATATTAAGTCTATTTACCATTTAAAGAAAATCAGATTAAGCACTGAGCACTTAATTCCTTTTGGCATTGGGTGATACTGTAGGACCTAACGAACTGTTTGTATTGTTTAACAAAATACTTATTTTAAACATTGTAACTCTGACCAGGTAGCTGTGTTAAGTAGTTTATAAACAGTCCTTCGGAAAAGAAAATGCGATGCCAAGTATTCAAGTACTAAGCAAGTAGCAAGCAGTAAGGTCTACAGCTCTCTACTAGTGTGGCATACAACACTGTAACGTTCCATGCGTTTATATTTTAATGCTATGGTACAGTCGAGTGCTGTTTTTATCCAGGGTTAGTTTTTATTACAAGAAAATAGCAGTCAAAACATTCAGAACCTATAATAGCCAGCTGAGCAGCAGATACTATAAAGCAGCACATATAAAATATACATATACAGCGATATGTTGCGTCGTTTTGCCAGATTACATCTAAGCCCTGCCATAAACTCTATTATATGAGTTTATATAATGAAGTCAGCATGTCTCTGTTGTGAGCACATACTTTGGATAATGTCTGGCATTCATGACTCGACTTGATGGTGAGTGTTATGTTGGAAGGATTAAAGAGAAACAGGTGAAAATGAGCATTGTAAAACAGCATGATCAGATATGCAAAAGTCACTCATGTCTGTATTAAATAATATGCTTTGGATTTTTGAAACCTCGTAAACCTGGTTCAATTTATTTAGTATTGCTTTTGCTTTGATTTACAAACAGTGAAATTTAAAGTGCAAAATATATCATCTTAAAGTGCATTGTGTAACTTTCCTGGTGGAGGGTTTGTCAAATACTTTCTCCATGAAGATGTTCAGATGCTTTCTCTATTGTTTCACAGTATTAAGCCTTTCTATCTTCATGGAGACCAAACCAGACCAAGTTACAGGTCAGATCAGACCTTTGGAGAGGCAACCCTGCTCTGTGGAGAGGCAACTCTGTATGTTTGAGCTGTAAAAGCACCTGTAATTTAATAAATGTAAGGCAGAGCTGTTTAATTTCATACTATAGAAATTACTAGGCAGAGCAATGTCATATCCATAGAAACAAGAAAGTGATGGACACCCAACCAAAAAGTTACATAGTGCGCCTTTAAGAGTGGGAGTGGCCAGGTTATTCGGTTAATCAATAATTGTAATTATCCAGGTCACAACATAGTTTTAAAAGGAAGAGAATTTCAGCAAACTTTGTAATTTCACTTCAGCCTCTCCAGTCAAAATTTAAGTTAAGTAAATGTTATTTATTTTATTCAGTATTTCACATTAGCTTTACTTTATCATTCAGAAAGTGACATTGAACAAATCTGGTCACTATAGCACTAGGGGAATGGAAACATATTCAGGTAAATTAAGGATTTCTCTCTTTATTGTGGCAGGCACCTTGAGATGCGCATTTCAAAGGGGTTTTCTCTTGTCCAAAGTGGACCCTCTTCCTATTCATTTATATTAAAGGGGGGCCCATGTGAGGTTTCTTGCCCAGAGCCCCCAAATTTCAGTGAACGGGCCTGAATGTGATTATGAGTGCAATATCCTGTTGGAAGGGATGACACCTTGGCACCTGCAGAGCAAACGGTCTGCTGCACATGCTAATAATGACCAGGCAGCACATGGTATCAACAAGTGGACTATTGACATGTATTACATCTACGCTTTATGAGCCCGTGAGACCAGTAGACCAGACCAAGGCTAACTTCCTCTAGTTTGGAAAAGTCTTTTAAATTTCTCTAATAAGTGCAGAGCAGGAGCAGCTGCAGTGGAAGAGGCAGTCATGACCAAGACACAGCTGCAGTTAAAATCAACCTCATTATTATACACAACACTGACAGTTACATTAGAGCACGTTGTAATGATAATCAAAGCATAGCACAAAAATATCTGCAAAATATAAATGTTAATGTTAAGAGTTAATAGTAAGTATTGTAGGAAACATTCTGGTGTTTGTTTCTATTCTTCCTTGTAACAGGTCATTTTGTCCAATGTAGGATTGCACAATTTGGGGGAAAAAATCTAAATGTGTTTTTTTCTGTCAAGAAATGCAATTAGATTTGTTTAAAAATACAAATACAAATAGATTTGTTCAAAATGCACATTACAAACAACTCTAAGAGCAACAACATTTAAGAGAAGACTGAAATATGAATTCATCAAATAATACAAGATATGTCCTCTCTCACCCCTAGATGTAACTTATGTTATATTCAGCTATACAAATGTCATTTATCGTCACTGTTGTTGATTTCATTTTTCAGTGAAGGACATTTTACAACTTCACAAATTTCTGCTTAGTTCTTACTTGGTTCTCTCGTTTGATGTAATGTGGTTGACACTGAAAATAGGTAGTAAAATTATGTGTAGAAACTTAAAATATCAACACCTAACAAAAATCAGTTGTACATTACATACAGAACAACTGCCTGTATTCACCAATTACTTGCTACAAAAAGCCAATGAGGA
>KN490736.1:0-17975 GCA_000787155.1 Scartelaos histophorus | reverse complement strand
GCAGGAGGCAGGAGCCTGTCCAGCCCAGACAGTAGTGGGGCCATCAGACAGACAGAGTGAGTGTCCTGGAGAAATGAGTCTGCAGCCTGCTTTTTTAACCCCTGGATTTTCCATATTTCAACTTAAAATAATGGAAAAAGAAACATGCTCCACTATTGATACTGTTTACTTAAGTTGAAGATAATTTGTGAACTTTTAAAGGCCATATACAATATCCAAAAACATATCAGAGGTGGAAAACGGGAGTGGTTAGACACAAATGGCAACTTCCTAGAAATGAAACCCAATGGAGGTCTGTGAGGGCGTTAGCTTTAGCATTAGCTTGTGTGACCTAAATGAGGAGAAAAACTAACCTTTAGCCCGAACATGTCTGGACAGGCACAAAAACTCAAAGTTCAAGTAGTTTGTGGTTTAGGTTTATTAAACTGTCTGTGACTGATTATGACAAAGACAAATCAGTTTCTTGGTGTGTACTTGGAGCAAGAATGCAATGAACAAGGGGCAATGGTCTGGAATTTAAACAAGAAAACATGCATTATGATTTATTTAATTTTATAGATTTTTCCCCACACTTGCCAGCATTGCAGCCACAACTGAGTATAAATCTGGACTGAATCAGGACTTAACAAGAAATCATGCCTTCAACTTTAATAGTTATTTACATCTGTAATATCACAAGAACAATGCAATAATTAGCAGGCACACAATGTGTATATTCATAGCATGTGCATTTGGTGTAATATAAAGTACTGTGGGGTTTCTTGCAAGTTGTATGTAGACTCCATGACCCTAAAGGTCAGAGGTCATCCCAGTGTCTAGTCACAGCAGGGTGTTAAGAAAAGCATGTCCATGGATCAAGCTCTTCCAGAAAGTAGCAACATTTTTGACCAATGGATTAAAAGAGTCACAGAGAACAGACTATACTTCTATCCTTTTGATATTTTACAGTAGGGCAGAACAGTTTGTAAAATATATCATATTGCTATTCATGAAAAAAAGGACTGAAATATGAACTAAAATCCTAATACAAGAACAAGGTTAGCAGTTTTTTAAAAGCGTAATTGTTTTTTATTTTCTTTAATGGAAGAAATTTTGGTGCTTCAAAAATTGCAAAATCCTTTGCGATTACAATTTCCTTGTAAAGTACTGGAATTTTTATGTAATATTTAAGCTGCAGAGGCTTGAAAAAGTATCTTCTATGGCTAATTATTGCTTTATTATGATTTATTTGTTTTAACTCATGCCACTTACTATCTATTTAAAATGGATTACAGTTGGGGTGTAAGAAAAAATAAATTCTGTGATATATCTTTATACTTCTTTGCACAATTCTCAAATCGATTCAAAATACATCTGAATCGATTTTTAAAATTAAAATTAAAATTAGTTACATTCACTGTTCACTGTATATTTCATACAATTGTATTCTTGTGAAGGTGCAGTTGACTGTATTAATAGAAGTAATTGTTGATAAATCGCAAAATATCATCCTATGTTTTAGTATCAGGATATATCAAGATATATCAAAAGTTGACATGCATATCATGATGTATTGTACTGTCAGACTCATGGCGATGCATACCCCTAGTTACTGGGATTATCTTGTGTTATTGTTATTGTATCAGTGGCATAAAGTATCTTCAATATTCTAGTTTATTGCAGTATATCTGTGTAGCAATATATTGTGCTTCAAAATTTGTTACAGGCCTACTGCCAGCTCTAACAAATATCAAGGCCAGTCACTCACCAGTGAGCAAAGATGTGGAGGTAAGATATGAATACTGTGGAGAAATATAATATGCGTCAGAAGCTATATCTGCAGCCTCAAATAGACAGGTAGCTCCACATCCACAATCTAAAATGACCAAGTGGCAGCAAAACAGAGAACCATTCACCATAACATATGGTCCACATCAGCAATTATCAAGGTGTGCGCCGATCGGCTGAGATGAAGAGGGTGGCAGGAGCACGGGGAGTTTTAAATCTGGACAGATGAGGAGAGCGGGGACTTTTAGCCAATTTAGACTAATGACCCAGGGTCAGAGGGAGCTCTTAAAACTGCAATAATGGCCCAAAGATGAGGGAACAGCAGTGAGGACAACTAAATGAGTCCAACTGGGAGAGTAAAGCATTCACACAGAGATGTGGAAAGAGTAGCTGCTGGTATAATGTGAGTCTCTATTGTCATACAAAGTAGCTCCACAGAAAATAAATAAATCATGTCTAATAGAGTAATCTTTTTTGATCAAATAAGGGAACAATGGGCATCTGAGCTACATACAGAAACAGGCCTATACTAATACAGAGAAAAATGTTGAGTTGCAGATACATTGTGTAACTTTTTTGGTGGAGAGTCCGTCAAATGCTTTTCTCCACGGAGATGTTATGGCTTTGTCTGGAATGCTTCACAGTATGGTATTAAGCCTTTCTATCTCCTTGGAGTCTAACCCAGACCAAGTTACAGGTACAATTTCAGTGTATAGTGTATATTACAATAACACATGATGATCAGTCTAGCTCAAAACATGAGAATAAAAAGGACAGTTCAGGGCTCCAAAATGTGAGGTCCAACATTTCATTCAAAAACAACATCTCAGGCAAAGCTGTGATCTACAAAGGTCATTATTAATCCAGGGCCAAGTGTGAGTACCAATTAATCATACGGCTTGGGTCCCAGTCCACTCACATTTCTGAAATAGATACTCAAAAACTACTCCAAACCTGACCTCAACATACAGGACTATAAGGTAATATGTAATACGTAGAGATAAAGTTGTATGATAAACTATATTTTAGACAAGGTACAAGGTACAAGGTACTGGGTACTGAACAAGGTACTGACGAGAGGAATGTGAGCATAACTGAATCATAAATGTTAAGTTCTTTTTCATTTTGTATTTGTAATTTTATATACAAGTTGTATAAGGAATTGATGCAGTAGATCAGACTGTTACTGCTGAGCTACTGTGACCACACGTATGCACCAAACTAACTATTTTATGTATGTATTTAAAATGTATATTTGTATTTTTTCTTGAGTGATCCGGGTATCTTAAACATTTTTGCCAGTCATTATCAATATTTTTATTGTGTCACCATGGCCGTTGAGCATTGCACTAATAGAGATAAATGTACAACACCCCCAGTATGATGTCACTGCAAAATATCAATACCTAGACCTACCTTTATACTATATGCCACTAATTACAGGTTAGCTTTCTGCAGGACATTTACAAGCTCAGCATCTATCTGCAAAATGTCCTTTACCTCCACTGCCCATGTCTGAATCATCATGGTTAAGAATCTATAAAATGTATGCCCTTGTGCACCTACCAGGAAACAGAGTTAATAATCTGCAGACTGGCCCCCTCCCGGCCTTGAGACGTGTTAGCTTATGGCAGCGCTCTCTGAATTCCTACCTTTCCACATGCAGAGAAATGTCCCTTTGAGCTGTCCAAGGCACAAACAATCTGTTGTCTCAGCGCTGAAATCCTCTCTCCTAAGCCTGTGTTTGCTTTAGCCTCGATGACACAAGGGCAGGAATGTTAGCAATGCCGCTGTACATCGCAGACTCATTTCCTTCAAACGAGAGCCATCTTCAGACAGGGCAGATCCCAGGTCAGACAGCGACCTGCAGACAGTGTTTACATACAGGTGAGGGGGGGACACATGATGGACATGTTTTTAAGCTGAATGAGCATGTGAACCAATCTGTACATTTTTCACAACATTTTAAGGGGACCAGAATTTGTCGAGCTAATGCTACCTGTCATAACTAAAAACTTGTGAATTGTTTCAATGTAGCTTGTTAAATAAACTTGTATAAAACTGTTATGGAGTTCCACAAGGGTCAGTTTTGGTTCAGTTGTTATTATATTAAAAAACTAATCATTGGTTAAATAAGAAAGATCGAAAAAATGCTCTCTGTTATGGGAAGATGTAATGAAAACTATTCTTTCAAGACTATTCTTTTTTTTAAGAGTTTTTGAAGAATTGTTTCCTTACATCCTTAGGAATTGGTTCAGTGTTTGCTTGATAAAATTGTAAACAACTATCATGGAGTTCCGCAAGGGATGGTTTTGGTTCCCTTTTTCTTTAATTAAAAGATCAATAATCACTTAAATGAGAAAGCTATTATTCACCTTGTTATTAAAGGTCAAAATTCATTTTTCACAATGTCAAAATAACATGTCAGAACCTTGCAATTCTCACAGTGAAGTTAAGTCAAGCGGACAATGTGCATCATAAAGTATTTGTATTTGAAAATTCATTCATCTTCCACCTAAGAAGTGGCTAGGAAAAATAATATTTAGCTATTATGTGTCATTTCAATGTCTGCTTTGAATTTGTGTGCGTATTGTGAACTAACTGTTTATTCAGCTGCAGGAATACTAAACACACAGGGCTATACTTCTCAAGCATTTATTCATACAGTGAGCAGGCGGCATGTAATGGCACGAAGCATTCATGCATAGAAACACTTTCAGTCAGTCATGAAACCACATTTTCCATCCAGCTCACCTCACCCAGTCATCACTCAGCACCCGTTTGTCAAGACCGCTGTGTATGCAACATCCGATTGGGCCCAATTAAAACCGTCAATTTCAAGCTAAAGTGTTGTAAAGACGCACTAATCCTGCTTCTGATTATGTTTGGGAAAATGCCTAACTGAGTATATAGTAGGATTCCACTGGCCTTGCGTGTACATATAGAGGGTTCCTGGAGTTGTAAGGGATCAAAGATCTGCCGCTTTTAGGTCAAACATGAAAAGCCAAAACAAGCATGCATTCTTCAGAAAATTGTTTTATGAAGAGTTAGTGGCTACAGCTGTGGCCAACATTATAGAAACACAACTTTACAAGGCATAAAACACTGAAACTGGGGTACAGTGGCATTTTACATGTTAAAGGTTAAAGGCCATCATATTATTAAAATAGCATCGCTGTACCAATCCTTAACAATAACATCACATATAAAATTTGTACTTTTAGACATTTATCAAACAGTGAATAGTTTACTGCTGAAACTAGATTGCTCATTTGAACTGGTATCGATACTGACAAAATGACTAAATAGAACAAAGTTGGACTGTTTAACTGAATAACTGATTTATATTAGACAATGAGACCACATGGTGGTACTAGAGGGGCTCAAATGAAATAGAAAACGTACACCAAAGTCCTTGTAGGTGCAAATGCAAGGAACAGCAATTAAAAGTGAAAATTAAAAATGCATAGCACTCTTAGATGGCCAATGTCTAAAAACTTTTTTTGCCGAAATATGTTTCGGCAAAACGCCTTCATCCAATCATTCTTCTTGCCTTGGAGCACACGACTACTACTAGAGGGGCTACCATGTGTGTAAAATTACATTCTGTTGAATAAAAAATAGGTATTATAGGTTTATGTGGCCCTATAGACACAACATGACTGCCACTATAAATTAATTTCTCCTAAATCTATTCTGGGTATGTGTAGAGACTTGTAGGTGACCTTTTTCCAAAGTTTTCCAAAGTCAAGGAAAGTCTGAGAGCACATTATCACAGTAGCACTTAATGGACACCAGCCAGAAGTCATCTACCCACTCCTCCCTGTGCCTGTTTCTTTTTTCAGCTGTTCGATTTCATGCCAGATATGTAAATTGCTTCTGAAAGTCACACAGGAGCCTATGTCTTAACTCAAACTCTCCAAATTAAGCCTGTATCAGATGACATAGGGGCGCAAGGAGATTCACAGAGAGACAAGGAAAAAAAAATCTTAATGCGGGTCTGAATTAAACTTTAGGGCAGTACGGGTTAACAGGAATGAAGGCTTTGGAGTGAAGTCAGCCTGAACTTAATCCCATTACAAATTCGACAAGCTGAATGACTTCATGTATCTTTAGTCTGAACAGCAGCCAAATGGCCCATCATAGGAGGCCTTCCAAATTTATAGTGACTTAATCATAAACCTGTGCAAATGCAGTGATTTTCCAGCAGCAATAAGGTCAATGTTGTGCTGAAACATGAGGTATGACAGTGGAGCTCAAATTGTGGTATAAGTATTAATGTATCAGGCTCTCATTTATATAGTTTTAGCCATGGTTTGGTGAGTCTGAGTTGAAGTTTAGTGTTGGCTAAGTAAATACTGATTAGTTTTTGAAAATGTGGTAATTTGCTGCAGGGGTTTTCAATCAGTGAGACAAGTAGAGGGTGTTTTTTTAAAAAAAAGGATCAAAACTGTAGACACAACAAAATCTAAGCACTCCAAAAAAGTAAAAGTGTTAGTTTGTGTGGCGTGAGAGATGTTTGTGCACCAACAGATCAGTGCGTGTTCCTTACAGGACGGGAGCGTGGCATCATGAGCAGGTTCTCCAGCATGTTGTTGGGACCTCCATCACTATGGACGATCATATCGTCCATTGGGACCCTAACCCTGTTCAGGGAAGACTTTGCATAACACAGGATCACTTAAGAGTATAGGCCAATTGTATAGGCATTTGTTCAGCACAAGTACCGTAAGAAAGTTAAGTTCATCTATCAAGCTTTTACTCATTACAGGTTTTTCTGTAGCTCAAAAATATAACTCTATGGATAGGGTCGCCCCTCCACAGACCTGACCTGTAATGTAGCCTATAGTTTTCTCTCTTGAGATAAATAGGTTTAATCTCTACTGTGGAACATTCAAAGCAAAGCAATCTCCATGAAAACAAGCAGGTACGAAGCAGGCCCTCCTGAAAAATGATGCTAAGCACCTTTAATTATGGTTCATTCTCAAATGTTATTCCATATTTAAATAATTGCTAAGTCCAGGTCCATTGTTTATTTCTTGTTCATGTTTTGATTTTGTTGTTCGGGCTTGTTAAGTCTTGGTTTAATCTTGGGTTATAGTCAATTACTACCTTATACCTTAAGCTCAGTCTAGCCATTTCTAATGTCCATATAGACTTTTTTCCTTGTTTTCCTTGTAATTATACATAAAAAAGCACTCTAGCACTAACGTTTGTTGCTGTTGTGATGCCAAAGTTATAACAGATCAGTTTCTTATAGTACCTAATGTGCGTCAGTTGGATGAACCTTGCAGCTGTTCCTGTGTGCCTTAGCTCTGTGTGTTTGTGTTCCCAGGAGGTGAGGACAAAGAACTTCCAGGTCGGACGCTAACCTGCCTTCTCATTACCAGGGGTCATCCTGCTGGAACACTGGACTGACCCCTGGGGGCAAAGGTCACGTGAGGGAAAAGGAGGATGGGTGATCGAGAAGGATTAAAAGGAGAGAGTGCCGCAGAGGCAGCGATGAAGCTAATTCAAGAAGATATACAATTATTATTTGGAATGTCAAAAGTATTGAAACTCAATCAAAACTGTTATTAATCAAATTACAAATCAATTAATTAATCAAAACTGTCTTATTTGAACAAGTATAATGTATACAAAAAATGCTTTAGAATGATACACTAATGGACTGCTATGGATCCTACCTGGATGAATTAAGGAGTTTATTCTTTGGTATCAAAATCAAGTTTGAAATTTCATTTTTATATTTATTGTGGTAACATTATTATCATTATTATCAGTTTAAAAATGGTCGTATGTGAGATTTACTATCTTTCACTGAACATCTCGTTTCCCCTCCATTTGTGCTATGGTCAAGCTAAATGCCTATAGAAGGCATTGGTCTGAGATCACAGCAGCTCATTAGTCCTGACCTGCTGTTGCATTCACTCAAAGCAGAACCAAGATGTGATCAGCTGGAAATTCAAAGAGGGTCTGGGGATGGAGCAGATATGTGTGTACGGCTGTGAGTATGACTTCCTGTATTTATCCTGGAAAACAACACTGATATTTAGTTAGATAGTTGGAGACCAGTCCTAAACAACATAACAAACCTAAAATCCTACCATTTGGCTCAGATGCTAATTATACTTTTTATTGGAGCATGTTTAGTTTGGTTTGGTTCTTTTACCCTTTCTTCAGTAGAAAGTGGCTATTCCAGGGCTGAAGTTATACAAGTGAATCTAAAGAAGATGTGTGGAGTTAAAAACACAGTGGTGCACTTCCTGTAATACAACATGGCATCACAAGATGGAACAGAGTGTTTTCTGTTTGAGAAAAGAACATAGCCTAATATATGCAGAAATTGCATGTTAATGAAACAAAACACATCTTCAGGGATGTTTGTGATGAGAAAACAATATTATAACATAGATCAGAAGATAGTGTAATATGGGTCCATCAAAACATACGTGATCACACCATGTTTTTTGTACTAATGTATTTTGCCTTTAAACCCACAGACTAATTCTAAATTATACCAAGATATGTGGCAAGTGAAACGAAGCTGTAGTCAAACCGTAGCCCAGGTGGTTGTTTTAAGCTAAATCTTAGTTCACGCTTGCCCTTCATGAGTTCCTTTAGGGCCACCCTCCTCTTTCAGACCCATGTGAAAATTCCCAATTACTGGCAACACGAGAAGAACTACAGGATGGACGTGAACTTGGAATATGCAAAACACTGGGGCCCCGCAGCCGCCCCCACGCTGGCATGTGATTGAGAGCGTCAGCAGGCAGTAAACGCCCCCTCCAGAACTTTCCGGACGGGGCAGTGACCAGAGAGGGGCCCCAAAGAACCAGGGACATGCAAGGTCTTCCAGCTGCCTTCCATCAGCGGCTGTAATAATGGCAAAGGCTATGGAGGGATGTAGCACCTGCAGTGGGGGGCCAAAGGTTCCCCCTGCCTCCCCAGCCCCTCAGCAATGCACTCAATAAATCCATGTGATTAGCTACAGTAGCCAACATAAGTGCCACTTAAATCAGAGACCGAAAGAGGAAGTGGCCGTGACCTTCGTGATTTGGAGAGAAGTGATAATGACTTTAACAAAGAGTGGTTTGTGGCACCGAAAGGAAATAAGACAGAGGAGCATGAAAAAGAGAAAGAAGCAGTAGCTACAGGTCTAGAGGAAAATGAACTTCCTCTAAGATAATCAGCTTAGTGAAGTGTTGCTTGGGGCATTGCTTGTTGGATCAATGTAACCACTACCGTTCAATTGAATTATGAGAAGTGGTGTTTTCTATACTTGAATTTCATTATATTATAATCTAACATGGAGGGCAAGTGCCAAATGAGGATGTAACATTTTTTAATCAATTATGAGCTATGATTATTGTGTGCAGAACTGCTTAGTAAATAATTGTTCTGAATGAAATGGTTCGGCATTAAAATATTCTCCTTCGAGTTAACATGGAAATAATAATTCCTAATTGAGTAACATGGAAAACCTTTATTTAATCACGCTCAACGTCTGGGGGTCGGGAAGGGTTCTGATTGGACAGAGGAAGCACCAATGTGTTTCCATCTACCAGAAGAAAACACATTCAGGGGCTACCAGCTTTTTGTGAACTTTGTTTGTCATTACACCATGGACACAAACATGATACAAACTTTTTTCTCAATCGTTCCAATAATAATTAGGCAGCAGCTCTAGAATTAAATTAAATCATCAAACTGTATACATGTGAGCTGAGGAGGAGAAGGGAGGATGAAGACAAACTAAGTCAACGGATGCTCTCAGCCCACATCCCGCTTACAAATCCAAAGAGCAGTGGAAGAAAGTCTCAAGCAAGGACTGGTGGAGCGGGATTGTTCAAATCGCACCAGAAGGGCAACACAATAAGCATGTGCTGAACGACCAGAATTATTTTTTTAAGAAGAATAAAAGTTTACATACCAGTAATTGAGGAACAAATGAATTCGGCTTTAAAATCTGAATAATTATTATACAATCATTACTTCAGAATTAAGTTTAATTCCAAACAATCATTTTCGTTCTTTTTAGAGTAGAATTTATTTTTATTCAGAATTAAAGCTCTCATGTAAACATGGTAAATGACTATTGTTAACACTTTTTTGTGTACAATGTTAGGAGAGGTACCATGACAAAATAAGACACAGATGTTGGAGTAGGATGAGAGCCAATGTTTTCTGTAGGAAAGTGAAAACTGCAGTTTGCGATGTCTGCTATTGCTCCATAATCAGAATCAGCACCTTTTCATCTATCATGAGCTGCAGCGTCAGAATGACTGGAGAAACAGCACAGAGCAAAGCTTTCTAAGAGTAATGTCAGAACAACTTTATCTTCGACCTCATGTCAATAAAGGAGGATGTGATTGACCCCAGAGCCACAAAGTCCACAAATCATCATCAGGGAGTAGTGCAGAGGGCCTGGCTGTAGAAGACATTAATGTGATAGAAGGGGATGGTACACAGATCAGGTCAGGACAGATGAGACAAAGCAGGCTTGGGTCAACTCTGAGAACAATATTTCCACATTCAATTTTTAACTTAAACTCACTGCTATGCAATGAGATTTTAATCAGATTGAAATACAATTATTTCAAATACAAACATTTCAAATACTGAAGTAAAAATAATAAGCATAGAGAATTTGATAAATTTTTGATTCAGTTTTTGTGTTAAATGCAACTGTAAAAATAATACTCATTAAATCTATTTTAGTTTCAATAGAAAATGTTTTTTAATTTGTTTTTGTTCATGTTCATATTACCCTCCCAAACAAAATTTAAGATACATCTGTTTAGGTGCACTTATCTGTAGCTAACATATAATAGTGCTTTGAAGTTATGTTCCTCTTTACAAGCTTGAGAAGTTTTTCCAAACTCTACAGCAGGCCATTATTAATTCTCTCCACACAAGGTTGTTGTAAGTTTGTAGCCACAGCTGCCCTGGGGGTTTCTTATGGAAGCACAGCTTCTTTAACCACCACCAATAACTTACGCACACACCACAATGATCATGTCTTGTCCAAGAAGTAATTAGAGCTGCATAAATTTTCAGATTGAGGTAGATGGAAGTGTGCGCTAAATAAACAAATACATAGATACATTTGCAACCAAGCAGTCTGAAATTACTTTCTTTAAAAGGCCCATATTACACTATTTTCTGATTATAATGTGTTATAATGATGTTTCTTCATCACAAACATACAAACTGTGTTTTGTTTCATTCACACATGTTTAACAGAAATCCTTCTCTCAAACAAAAAGCACTCTGTTCCACCTTGTGATGTCATGTGGTGATACACGAAGTGCTAATCTGTCTCTCCACAGATTTGACCTGTAACTTTATCTGGTTTAGTCTCCATGAAGATATAAATGTTTAAAACCATACTGTGAAACATTCCATGAAAGTTACACAATACACTTTTAAGGTAAGATAATTTCAATAAAAACATGTGAGATCAGCCTTGACAATGGTTAGGTTCACTTTGGTTTACATGATGCTGTTTAAATCATTTCTTGTCCTTGGCCTTGACAGTGGAGGACATCCTGAAAGGAGAAAGTGCTGGCAGCTCATCTTTACTCCCTTAACATGACGTAAGACCTGCGGATTCTTGCCAAGAAGGAAAAAACGCATTAATTTACGAGACATCAAGGATACGGCTCAGGGCTTGTATTTCCTGATTAGTAATGCAATGTCATAGGAATCTTTTGCTTCTGTTACTGTAAACCTTTCATCCGTTTTGCGTCCAAAACATTTATTAGCTGAAGCTTTGCAAAATTACAACTTTGTCTCCAGGAAGAGCACAGTTTTTAGAACATAATGTGGCAGGCATGGGAAAATACCAGTCGAACCTAATCATTATTAAATCCTTTATCTTGTAATCAGACGAAAAAGGTAATGACATAGCAACAGTTACTGCAAAATATACATGAGAAAGACACTAGAATCCATTACTGCCTGTAGGTAGTGAGTCAACAACGGGTTTACGAAAGATGCAGGATTCAAAGCAGAGAATAAACATTTAAGATTGAGGTAACTTGTAAGGATATTTACCAAATCATTATAATGATATGACAACTACACTGACTCTGGGCTAGAGCGCAGATGGGAATTGTAGTACAAAAACAATAGGGAAAAATGATTGAATTTTTACACAACAAAATTTTCCATTTTGCTTGTTGCACTACAGTCTAGGCTTGTCAAAAGCACAGAAAATTGGATTTGAACCGATACTAAAATTAGTATTGAAACCAGATACTTATGTGAGTTATGATACTAAAAAAGTCTTTCATAGGACAAAAATGAAGCTTTACTGAATAGCTTTAGAATGATCTTGAGCTGTTTCAGAACAAGGATAAGACCACATAAACTAGGATACGCCCATGGACCACGATGGATACTACCTGGATGACTGAGGGATTGCACAGATACAAAACCACATGGTATTATAAAGAAAGTACTATTGTTTAATGTTGAAAATCACATTCTGTTGTCTAAACAAAGAAAGTTTTTTTTATTATTTTTGTTGTTTAGAAATCAGTACGGAGTTTATTCCTCAGTATCGAAATCTAGTTTGAAAGTTTTGTATGGTGACAGCACTACCACAGTCTAATTTAGTGAGGTGCTTTCAACACTATTAAAATATGATGATTTTACACAGTGAAACCATTGAACAAAACCAATTTCTGTTGCCGAAAAAGTCGAAAGTGGCACAAACCCAACCTGCAAAATTACCTTATTTTCTGACA
The DNA here is from genome assembly GCA_000787155.1 of Scartelaos histophorus. Lineage (NCBI taxonomy): Eukaryota > Metazoa > Chordata > Actinopteri > Gobiiformes > Gobiidae > Scartelaos > Scartelaos histophorus. The sequence continues at coordinate 5,454 of KN490736.1, read as the reverse complement.
AGAAGCAGGGCATTGTGCTGGAGGTGAGCGCGATACTAAGTGCCGTGTCATTCACTCTGGCTGTACCGAAACAGTGGGGCTCTGCCAACTTCTTAGCATGCCAACAGTAAATACAACCTGAACCTGCAACCTTATAACAACTACCACATCATACACACATGATGTCCACAGGAGAGCCAACATAATGAGCATTGGAGAATACCGGACCCCAAAAAGTCAGCTTTGAAGTCCACCATTCGCCTCATGGCTTCAATCTACCCCACCCTCCCAGACACTGCCAAGGAAATGCAAGCCAAATGTTGCTCCGCTTCACTTGTGTTGTCATGGATGGTATGTGTACATCTATGTGCCTTTATGGACCATATGTGAGGATGCAGGTGTGTTAGAATAACTTTATCAAACTGGCATGCGGTGGAGGGAGCGTGCTTTTTGTCAGTGCTGCAGAGGGAAGAAAGAGGCCAAGGGGGAAAAATATGGGGCAAACTGGTGGAAGGCTAAATAAGCAGAACATAAAGTAAAAACAGACCAAATGTAATTTACTGGTTCAAGCTTAAACAGGTTTAATGTGAAAGACAAACATTCACAGTTAAAGAACAACAAGAAGCACAAACTTCTCATCAATCTGTCAACTTGGGTTTTTTGTGAGTTATGGTTTCTCTTAAGACTTTGTTCAGCTTAGAGCTTGTTGAATCCAGGTTTAGTCCTGGCTTAGTCCTCGTTAAGAATATCTGAATTACTCTTGTTTTGTCCCCTTTATCTTTTATTGTACCATCCTCACTTGATAAAAGAAAGAAAAAGCTATAGCCACTTTAGTTTACAAAAAACTAAAATGTCAAACTCTGTTTCAATACTAAGGAATAGGGTTAGGGTTAGGGTGCAATGATAATTAAAAAATATTTATTTTCTTATATTTACAATGTGACTTTCACCATTGAATAATGGTACTTTCTTTTATATTACCATTTGGTTATTTCTGTGTAATCCCTCAGTCAATCAGGTTTCTGTGGTCTTATGAAGCTATTTAGGAAGGGTTCATTTGTGCCCTGTTGATGATGATGACTTTTTTTTACTATCAGTACCTGCTCAGAGTAGCTAGTTTCAATACTAATTTTAATATTGATTAGTGTCTGATTTTCGATACTTTTGACAGCCCTAATAGCCACAGTAGAGTTTCAAGTAAAGATCATCTTTGTAGTCGATATGGGAGCAATTATTTTTTCCATAACTAGTCAAACAATTCTTTCTATGTTTGTAATCCAATTTGTTTTTTTGTAATCTAAAAACAAAGCCAAGAAAAACTGCACACTCTGTCCTAAATGAACTTTACTGCAGTGAATTTTTCCATCCACGCGAATCTCTCTCTCTCTATCTTTTCATCATAAAGCATTCAACCAAAAAGCCCAATTCATGAAACGATTGAATAGGACAGGTCATCTCATGTTTGACAAGGTTCCGTCGATCCATCTTTCTTCATCAATTCATCCACATTCTCCTCCTCCTTCTGGCCATGGGATGTACCTCCGGACTCTCTCTGGACTATGTCACTGTAATGGACATACGGTCTCCTCGGTCTTTCAGGCAAAAAGCAGATGGAATTGTGGGACGATTTACAGCGCAGGACAAAGTCGAAAAGGAAAATGAAGTCAGAGGGGAGTACAGAATGCACTCTCAACATGTTCCACGGCTCGTCAAACCCAAAATATGTCTAACATGTGCATATTTTTCTCATCCGTCTCTTATTGAATTAAGACTTCAGACGACTGGACGCCATTCAGGAAAACAATGAGGAAGAATAGGAGTACACAGGAAAACAGTCTTATATTTCATGAGCTTTGGCTCACTGTGTTTTGAGATTTGAGAAATAGCTAGATTTACAACAATTGTTTCTGAACCCAACACACAATATTGTCAAGGTATTACTCTCAGTGAATTTTGGTAGCACACAAACATTTTCATAACATTTAAGTTTTACTATTTGTTTTAGATGTCCACTGTTGGTGGATGGTTCATTAAATACACACACACACACACACACACACACCCATACACACAAAAGAGGAAAGGGTCCCTTTTCTTAGCAGACTGCAAAACGGTCTCATAGTTGATTTTTGGACTGGGTGGGGTCTTACAGTGTGGCGTTTGCATGTTCTGCCTGTGTTTGATCCTTAATTCAGATTTATATTGTAGTTCTGGTCCAGTCTTGATTCTAATAGTAGTAATACAGTTGTCTTATATAGACTAAAAGTCACAGCTGCCTAGGGGTAGACTGAATATGTAACATATGCACTGCTTTTCCACCTGGGTCAGTGGATCTGACCGCTCAAAGAATTATGTTTATGTTGAGAGCTGGATTCAAACCACCATCCTTCAGATCAGTGGACAAACACACTGACCAGCTGAGGCACTGCTGACTAAGAAGATGAAAAGAGCCAATGCTGACCATCTGTCTGATTATGTCCTATTTTAAGTATATTTTTGTTCCAGTTCAGAGCTAAAACACACAAATATTAAACAGCCAGCAATATTCTCAAACAAAATGCCAATCGTACAGTCCATGTCCAATTGACTTGACTGTATAACTAACTGTCCATAACACCATAAGCACAACGATACAGAGCACAAAACATCCTGGGCCCATACTTATCATAATATAAAGCACTGCACACATGTTTAGTAATTGTCCAATAACAGTCAGTCTCACTCAGACCCTAAAGTGCATTTGACCATGTGCTGCCAACAGTGCTTTTTGTAACTCAGAAAATGGAGTCCATCTTTACTTCTCACTCTGCACTAAACTTAATCCTACATCCCTGATCCAAAATCACCTGGCAATCACACTGTAGACTGGCACCAAAAGGACCCCTCATATGGTGGAAATCAGCTTTAGAATTATACACTGAGAAAAGCATGACCGACCGGCTCCCCTCTGGACCTAAAAAGCACTGATTCAATTAGTTACTACAAAATTAAATAAGTTTAAAATAAAAGTTTTAAGAGACATTCAACACTTCAATACTTAAAGCCATAGCATGTACCTTTTTAGCCAAAAAACAGAAAATAAAATAAAAGCATGTTTCTTTGTTTAATTTTTTTTTCCCATTTTGGTTGTTTATACCACTGAAAAATATGTGTCCATACTCTGAGCGGGCTTGCACCTCCACAAACCTGAAAGCTATTTGGCTTAGAAGAGGGCCTCTTTCTCCTTGTTTTCATGAACAAGTTTTTTGGCTATAATTTTTCACAGTGGAAAATCTTATTATGGAGAATGTCCCTAAGTATGGTTTTAACCCATTTCCATGGACTATGGCAGGTGCCATGCCACCTCCAGAAAGTTGCATATTTTATTAAGAATCATACTGCATACATTACAGTCATAGACTGTATACATATAAATCGCATTGCTAATGTGCTAGCCGCCACATTTCAAATAGGGAGTTCTCATGCGGGCTCTTCCAGCTCCTGCTTACCCTGGCTCCCATTGACTTTCATTGGAATATTGTGGTCCCTCTTGTAACTGCTGCCGTGAGCCTTTTAATTTTGGTCTTAAAATGTCAGTATTAACCCGCTCTACATGATCCTGGTGGGTTTTTTACTGTTTTGTCAATATATAAATATCTTTAATGTACAAACAAAATTATTTTTTTAAGTGCATAATTATAGAATTATATTTCTTTAGGGTTCTTTGTGTCAAGTGTCCTTAAACTGGAATAGTACTTATAAATAATTACTTATTTGCATGATTTTTTTCAATGTAATTTTGTTGTTTTCAACAAAAATAGATTTGCTCACGTTAATAGATGTGTTTATACTTAATTGGGCTATACAAAATAAATGTGCAGCCTTTTTGTATCATGGCATGGCAAGCATTTCCCAACAGTGCAATACAAAGTTGTGTTAAATTTCCATCCAGATATGTCATTACATCATAGCACTGTTCTAGTACTGATTACCAGGTTCTGCATTTACTCATTCATCTGATTAATATGAGACAAAGCAATGGGTATATGATGAATAATGATTGCATCCTTGAAAACAGAATATAGTGGATTTTTTAACCTGGTATTTCATTGTAAGGCGCCCAGTGGGGAGGGTCCAAGGCCATGGAGAAGTGACTGTTGCAGAGTCTGTTGGAAATCACAAAGAAGTGTTGAGAGCCCCAGAGACACAGTGGCGACTTACATTTTCCATATGTCCAGCATTACTCAACATAGGATCTGCAGCAGGTTCCTGTGGGGGCGGGGCTTTCATCCACTCTCAGTGATAGCACAAAGACAAAACCAGAGCACCTTCACTGAGTGGGCCCATGATTTCAAATGCTGAATGAGGTTTCAATACCCCTCTGAGGGTAATTATCTTTGACAGTTTTATTTTTGTTTCAGTTTGTGTTCACACATTTCTTATATTGATCATATTATTATATTACTGCTTATATTAATTATATATTAAATGCCTCATTACATCATTATCATTAAGCATACTACACTATTTTCTGACTATTTTCTTAATTCATACATTTTTAACACACAAACCCGACATAGAGGCTCAGTTCTTCTCTCAAACAGAAAGCACGCACACCTTGTAATGTCATGTGGTGATATAGGAAGTGCTCCACCATGTTTCTAAAATCCATACACCTTTACTAGAATCATTTGGATGATTTCAGCACTGGAACTGCCAATCTCAAACAACATTCTAGCATGGCTTAAAGCTCACAAGGATCAAGTCTGTGTAATATACAGCCTACAAAAATGCTACCACATTTTGAAGCTTTTTGACAATGCATCCCATAATTTCAAAATATAAGAGTCAAACCTTATTTTGATTTTGCCACAAAAAGCTGACAGCACTGATTATTGACCAACAATGAAATAAATAAGAAAGTACTAAATACAACTATTGACAAGTTACATTAAAACGTATAGTGGAAAAATGTCGAGGAAGTTTGGGTAGGCCCCCTGAAACAGATCTTTCTGAACCAAATGAGATGGGACAGGACCTGGAGCTCAGGGTTAGGGAGAATGGGTCAATTGTCTTCAGACTTGTCTATAGGGATATATGTCTAAGGAGCAAAACAACCAAGAAAAGATATACAACCAACTCTTCTACGCCAAAACATACACTAATGTTAATGTTCAAGGAGGAAGTTGAAAAGGTAAACTGAACAGAAATGACACATATTTTGAGAAATAATATAAGCTGACATCATATGAAGCATTATGAATACAAAATACAACTTGGATTAACAACAGGTTGAGCCACAGAGAGGCACTGTATATAGAAGCTAGTACATAACACACTGAGTTGTGAGCAAACAATGTCATAATGTTCAGTGCCAAATGCCAAATTATATTATTTCCATGCATATGTGATATTTGGATAAAATATTGCATTATAACACAGTAGGGTACAAAAACCATGAAGATTCAAATGCTTCAATATATATATATATATATA
>KN490735.1:12428-22611 GCA_000787155.1 Scartelaos histophorus | reverse complement strand
TCATATTTTCATGTTTTCAAATATCAAAATGATGTTCATATTACTCAGAACTAGATTAACATCCCTTTAAAAAAAATCCTTTAAAAATTAAAACAATTTTAAGGTTTATTCTCGGTCACCCCACATGACATTTTTTAAGGTTGTAGGCAATTCATGTTCTCTATTTTTCGGGCTATAAAGCGCACCGGATTATAAGGCGCAGTGTCAAATAATATGTCAGTTGTGTCATTGTCCACACTTAAGGAGCATCGGATTATAAGGCACAATAAGTGAAACAAAACGCGTGTCGGATAAATCGAACTTTATTCAGGTCATTTACAATAACTCTCAGTTGTAGCTAACACAAAAATACAAGTTTAACAGTTGGTGATTTGGGCATCAAACATGCCCGGATCCCTCTCAACATTGTTCAGTTTTAACACAAAAATACAAAACCTGAAATCTACATGGTAATGGTGGCATTTTGGGTCCTTGTACAGCACACGGCAGAACTACCGGTATGTGGCACAGTCGCCCTATATGTGGCCAACATATTACTCCTCCTGACTCGCCCACTAATACGTTATTAGTCGTAATGTTACAACATAAAATGGGTTTGAGGTTAGTAAACACAACCAAAGGTCACACATAAGGCCACTGGATTATAAGGCCACTGTTGATTTTTGAGAAAATGTCATGATTTTAGATGTGCCTTATAGTCCGAAAAATACAGTACATAAAAACACTAAAAATGCTTAATATAAATGTCAGACATAGATTTATGCAGACCTGACATTGAAATATTTTAAAAGTTCAGGCTTAGTTCATCTCTCAACAAGAAAATGCTCTGTTCCAACTTATGATGTCATGTGGTAATACAGGAAGTGCTCCATTGTGTTTTTAAGATCTATACACATTCACTAAAATGATCTGGGTAATTTCAGCCCCTGGAATTGCCAATCTCTACTGAACAAAAGGTAAAAGGAGCTGTTGAACACGAAAACTACTGCTTCAACATCACAAGGTGGAACAGAGATGTATATGAATGAAGCAAAACACAACTCCAGGCATGTTTTTGATGGAGTAACAACAGTATAACATGGCTAAAAGCTCCAAAAAAATTGCGTAACATGGCATAAATATGAACTTTGAACAGAATCCTATTATTAAATCATAAGTCAGAAATCAAACTGCAATCGCAAGGCTAATCAGAAGAAATTGCAATCATTTATTATTTATTTAGCCTTAGTTCATGTCTTGCAATCGCCGTAGCAGCTTTAGTGAAATAGGTCAAAGAAACACACCCTCCTATTGAACAAAATCCTTTATCCTGACAAGGACACAGATAAACTTTCCACTCTATGATGACCAAGAACCCCAAGTGTCCTGTTTAAATCACATGTTCTTATTCCCTTATCTTATCTTAGTCTATGTGGTGTGTGAGGAGACTGTGTAGCAGACCAAAGCTACTGAGCCCTCTACTGTTTGGTGGATCTCCAGATTGTGCGATTAATATTTTATTTGCTAGAACAATGGGAGAACATAGGGAGGGGCGGTGATGGCTATCCCAGGCAGATGAGGAGACACGAAAAGCTTTTGTTTCACTTTAATCTCCCCTTTGAGCCAACACAATGGGAATATTATTGAATTCATTTTAAGTGTGTTGGTTTGTCTGTGTCAGATTTAAACACTCAATAATGTGAATGTGTTTACCATTGTGTTATCATTGCGTTGTCATTGTGTATTACCGCCTTAAAACGTGAAAAACAGTGTGTAGTGGTTCAAAGTTATTCCTAATTTCTCTTATGCATTCTGAGTGTTCTAATTATTTTAGTTTTAGTTTATAAGCGCTTTTCACAGCTTTCAGAGACCAGATTGGAGTTTTGTTATCACAGGGACACTGTACTAGCATGCTAACCACGCACACAGAACATTTTAAGCTTTGGAGATGTAGACGGAGGAATAATAAAGAGTTTCTCAGAGCTATGTAAATGAAGCAAAACACAATTCTGTAACAACATTATAACATGGCTTAAAGCTCAAAATAAATTATTTAGCATAATATGGACCTTTAAATATGAACTTTGAACAGAATCGTATTATTAAATTATAATAATTAGTTTAGCTTTTTAATTAGTACACACTGGACTTATTTTGACGTCAAGAGCTGCTTAATGCAATATATCTGCTCGGACAAAACACATTTTGGTGAAATATGGGAAAAAATAGGTACAAGCTCTTTAAAGTGACTATCTTTTATTAGATTGATCGACCCTCCTGGTTGTATTCGAACATTAACACCCTTAGATGCTATTTACAGTACTTCAGGGTGATAATAGGGCAGCTTAGATCTGAATAATCTATGTATAATAATTCCATAGACTATATTGACATGGAATCATTATCATATGACTAGCATGAGGTCAACTTTTCCTGTAAACTGTAAAATACAATACACATACATACAATACTGCATTCGCTCCTTATTCTCACCCATAAGGGGAAGTGGGTGGTGGGTGAAATTGCAGGCTTTAGGCGGAAGCGCCTTGGACCAAAGCCAGGGTCCCAAAGGCAATTTAGATCAACTGTGCCTCAAAACTATGGGATATCTGCTACTGTTCGGGTGGTGGAAGTATCTGGAGAAAGCCTGTAGTAACCTACTGTAACCCACTGTAATATCCATCCTCACTCGTGTTTGATAAGTGCGCTGACCTCTTGGCCGCAGCATCTTTCTCTGTATGTTAGTTCTTCCTTTAGATTGTATAAACATATTATAACATTATTATTTTAAAAGCCTTATATTATGCACAACTGATTCCTGTGAGCTTTAAGCCATGTTATAATGTTGCAACCTCATTAGAAACATACCTGGAGTTCGGTTCAGTTTCATTCACAGAGGTTCTTTTCAATTCAAAGTACATGAGTCAATGACACGTGTCCAGTTGCAATTTCTTCAATTAAAAAGGTTCAAATTTCATAATAATTCCCCACATACCTGTAGTACCTTTGACCTCCATGAAACCAAATCACTTTTTCAGAAAACATTAGTTATTCTGCATGGTCTTGTACTTAAAGTGTTCCACACTTAAAGCTCCACCGTGAACTGATGATTTTTAAACTTCTTTAAAATTACTCTAAATCTAATCAAATGTGTTTTCTTTCTTTTTTGGCATATTTTTAAGTGTTTTGTAGTCCCACATGAAATTTCAGCTTTCTTGAACAGATATTTCCCCCACAATATTCAAACAAATATCATCCGAGCGTGTCCTTTGTTTCAAATATCATGTTTTCAAATATCAATATCACGTTCATATTACTCAGAACATAGATTAAAATTCCAACCATGTTTTAGAAAATAAAACAATTTTAAGGTTATTCTCCACTCCTCCAGGAGGAGTTCAAGTATCTCGGGGTCTTGTTCACGAGTGAGGGGAGGACGGAGCGTGAGATTGACAGGTGGATCGGTGCAGCGTCGGCAGTGATGCGGTCGCTGTATCGGACTGTTGTTTTGAAGAGGGAGCTGAGCCGAAAGGCAAAGCTCTCGATTTATTGGTCAGTCTATGTTCCTGCTCTCACCTATGGTCATGAGCTCTGGGTAGTGAACGAAAGAACAAGGTTTATGGTCATTCATGTTAAAAAAAAAAAAAAAAGAAAAAAACACTAAAAATGCTTAATATAAATGTCAAACATAGATTTATGCCGACCTGACATTGTAAATATTTGAAAAAGTTCGATAGAAACTAAAATCCTTATTGACCCACATATTACTTGCTACTTTTCATCACATTTTCAGGAGTGTATTAGATTAGTCTTACATAGAAAACTTGATAAATTAAACTGGATCAATTTGTTAAACACTGGCCAATCAGAGCAGGCAATGCTGTTATGTGCTGTTACGCATAAACTAAATCAATAATAAAGATTACATGGCTATAATTCTACTCTTCTTTCTTACAGGTTTAAAAATCTACTCAAAAAGTGCCATTAGTTAAAAAAGTCTACATTACATGAGTATTTTTGATGAGTTACTTTCCACCCCTGGTTCCAATTATCGTCGGCAGCCTGTGATTTCATTTGTTTGGTGTGCGGGGGATGTGTGTTCTGGATAATGGCCAGAGCTGGAGGCAGAGCTCAGAGGTGGTGTCACAGGACCTCCTGATCCCGAGCTTCATTATTAAACACTGCTTAAACTTTAAAATGAGATTAATTTGAACCAGGTACAAATTGGGTGGAAATAGTTGTTGTTTTTTGGTGAAGGAGTTTTGGTTGCGAAGAGTCCAAAGGAAACTTTTCAGCCTTGTTAGATGTTGAGGTTCAGGGTTAGCACGATCATAGAAGATGGAAGGAAAAACTTGCCCAGTAGATCTGCACTTTACCACAAAAATATCAATATTGCAAAAAAATAAGCTCCCAATTTTACAGAAATGCACTGCTTTTCAAAGTAAAAGATACAGAAAGGCAGATTTTTGTTGTGATTTTCCTTACGTGGGTTGGTTTAATCAGTTAAGTTTCAGTTAAGTTTTGATTTTTGGCATGCAATTTTTAGCTCTATTTAATTGATTATTATACATCTTTTTCTCATATTGTGCAGCCCCACTATACAGAAACATTGGGTAAAATCAAGATTCTCCTGTTGGTGAATTCAGACCATTCAAATCAATATCAAAGAGTACAGTAAAAACTCACAGTATTTATTTTTTTATTTTTTTTTGTGTCAGGGATGTTTGTTCAGTTTGAGCTGCAACATTTACAACAATAGGATAGATACACTGAAGAAATATTCCCACTGATAAACTGTAGGTGTAGTTTGCAGTGTCCAAAAAAAAATCATTGCAATCCTGAAGTTTGAATAGCATCATATTTAGTTTTATTTCATTTATTTTACAGGGACCATGTACTGGAGCATTAATCAAAGACACGTTCAAGAGATGCTTTGTACCAGGCTGTAGCTCATTTCCATCTGCAGCCCTTGAGACATTCAAAACATAGAATATTAGTGATGAAAATGATGAATACATTAAATATTTAAATATATAATAATATCCCAATCCCACCCTACTCCCTCTGCTGTTAGATAGAAATTGCTTTTCTTACATTTGCTCGCGCGTATTGTGTGACTGTTGGAGGATCTGTCAAATGTGAATCCACAGCAGACCAAGTTACACGTCAGGTCTGTTGAAAAGTAGCTCTGATCACAGTCTGAGTGTCTTTTTTTCTGGTATTTTTGAGCATTTAAAATGACCTGTAATTGCATACATGTAAGTAGAGCTGATTAAAGTCATACTGTGGAAAATCCTAGACAAAGCAGTGACGTTTACATAGAAACAAGCAGGTGACGGACACCCAACTAAAAACATACACAGTGCCCTTTTAATTTTGGCTCTTCTTCTCTGTTGTTAAAAAAAAATGTCTTAATTTCACACTGAACTTGAAGTCATGGCATAGCTTTAAATGTGTTGGTAGTTTGTTCCATTCTGTTATAGTTTTGAAAGCGAATTTTGACTGAAATGTGTATTATTGTACAATACTTTACTGCTTTTACTTTGTTATGTCCCACCACTGCTTTTACATCATGACTGTTCTGTCCAATAAAGCTTTATAGGAAGAAAGGGTAGAGTTGTGAGTAGAGTTGGCTTGGATTTGTTTCAATAACAAAAGTTAACCACTATGAAATGTCCCACTAAACCACTTTAGCAACTGATTTTGCCAGTTGTCTGAAAATGTACCTGCCTTATGAACAGTCTGGAATACAAACACTACATATGTCTCTTGAAATTGTGTTTTTAATGGATTTATTTTCAAAGTATACTATTTACTATTGACCACATCTTTTGGTTCAAACACAAATGAACAGACTCATTTCTAACACTGAAATAAACACTAAATTATGCACTCTTTTTGTGTCTGATTTCAACCATTAGCACTCTAGACTGTAAAAAGACTCAAAAGGAGCCAATTAAATGAAGTCCTCAGTGTCAGCAGTGGTGTGATATTGGGGGGTTTGAGGGAGCAGTTCAGGTCAGCACTATTCTGTAAGAATGAGAGAGGACTTGTGTATTTGCCTCCTCTGTGTTGGTGACATGAGAGCTCTTTTAATGTGAGCAGCCTTCATTACCCACTCATACTGTCTCTAAATGAAGCACAAGCAAGTTTAAAGGGCCCTTATTACACTATTTTCTGATCTGTTATAATGTTGTTTCCTCATCACAAACATACCTGGAGTTTTGCTTTGTTTTATTCATTTGTTTAACACACAAACCCAGTACTGTAGGTCATGTGGTAAAACAGGAAGTACCCCACTGTGTTTTTAAATGCCATACACCTTCACTGGAATCATTTGGATCATTTTAGCTCTAAAATTCTCAATCTCTATTGAACTAAAGCTAAAAGGTAGATGTTTTGAAGACATTTGGAAAGAAGCGAACTTCCTGCAGGCCATGTTAGCAGTAATACGTTTCTAAATCTAGGAAAAATGAGAAAATGTCCCAGTTTTCTTCACCTAAATGTCATTGTAGCGTTCCGTTATGTTTGGCTAATCAACAGTCGCAACCACACATATCACAGTTGGAGCCCAGTGTTGTAAACTCTTCTTTCCAAACGTCTTACTGGTTTGTGACGTAAGCGTGAATAGAGTCTATAACTTTAGCGTAATATAGGACCTTTAAAAGCTGTTTTGAAGAAGTGATTGGTTCTTTGGTTTGATTTGCAGCAAGGTAAATGTAATTAAAAGTCCAAGAAGAAAAGTGCACTCTTTGGCCATTTGTCAGCGCAGAACGTTTCATCGACATTGTGGGTTTTATCGGGGAGGAAACTTGCAAATACACAGTTCTTTAGAGTCCCGCTTCAAGCAATCAAATATGTAAATTTGGCTGAATGCATTCTGTACTGTACAGAAAACCGGACATGGAGGAGATTGACTGACAGCGGTCTACAGTCCCTTAGCCAATCAGGACGCAGAACACAATGCATGTTCATACGCTGTAAAACAAAAAACAAAAAAAACAGCAAAATTGCACAAAAAAAAAAAAAATCTGTGAAACAAAAGGTGAACCGTATTATAGCGAGGGATGACTGTATGTAATTTTTTCTGATGGAGGGTCTGCTACCTGTTTGTGTTAATTGGCCTGTTAGGGAATGTTCCACACTATGAAATTTAACTTGTCTAACTCCACAGAAATGAGCAGACTCTCATTTCTCAACTGGCCACAAAAAAACCACAGCCAAGATTAAACTGAAAACAAGTTGAAATGGTTTACAATGGTCCAAGCTTTCCCAACAAACTCATATCATTCTAATTATTGGCTGTGAAGAGTTTTTAAGTGTTCAAGGGCTTCACTCCTTTCAGAGAACAGAATGGATTAACAACTAGCATGGTAACTTTTCCATTCATAGTAGATAAAAAAGACTAATTAGATGCAGACAGCAGCCATCTTTTGGATCATGCGAGCTGGTTTAATAAGGTATCTGCACCAAGACAAAACTTTATTACAGGCAATTTGGGTATAGCTGCTTTAAAGGTGCACAGGGTGGGTGATTAAATTTTCAAGCTGGTGAAGCCACAGGCCATTTTTACCAACGGTCAGGCCAATGTGTAGAATGAATGTAATCTGTAATGTGATACAGGCAAGATGGATAATTTTAATGCCAAACTGTGGAACATTCCAAGTAAAGCATCTCCATAGAGACAAACAGGAAGAAGATGTAACCAGACATGTTGCATATTGCAGCTTTACTGAAAATTGTGTGTGATTATAGAACTGTATATGTTCTGAATCATAATAACAAATGAATACATAAAATAAATAAAACTGCATATTGTTTGTGGGGGAGGCGTTCGGTGCGTTTTCTTCTTCCAACTCCCTTTTGAGCTTATAGAAGAAAAATGAATTCTTTGTTAAATGCACATGAGGCGTTATGTGATTTCATATATGCGTGTTTACCTTCCTACTCCCTGTGTTCACTGACTTACTTGATATAAATGCATTAATTACATGATATAAAATATTAAAGCACACCCATTATGCAAAATTGTTGTTTTCCCTCATCGTTTATTCATCCAAAGTTGTATTTGGAGTGATTCGTGTTTGAGCAATTGTATTTATTTATTTATTTTTTTTTAAGATGCTATGCTTCTGCTTCTGGTCACATTTGGCACAGCATTTTTTTTCCTAACACAGTTTTTGGCTGACTTGTTTCTTTTATTTTGTAATGTAAGATAAATATTGTGATTTAAGATGTGCAAATTATAACATGATGTATAATGTTTAATGTATATGGTAAATGTTCATATTTTTATATAGTGTTTCTCCACTTTCAAAGAATTCATGCACCAGTGTATGCAGACACTGGGGGCATGGTGCTTTAAAGTGTCTTGCCCAAGGATACAGTGACAGCAATCATCTATTCAAGCTAGAATCGCACTGCCAACCTGTGGGGCAGTGGATCTGACCACACAATCAACGGTGTTAATGTCGAGAGCAGATTCTAACTGCCAACCTTCAAATCAGTGGACGAACACTCTTCCAGTCGCTCATACAGATACAAACACAACAGGTCCTCTTTAATATTCAGTGCTTATTGAATCAGATGATAATGTAATACTTTCTCATAAAACATTTGTGCCATCTTTGGTCATAGTTTGCCCAACGCATTCTAACCTGCTTGTCCTAACCCTTTTCAGCCTTTTATTTACTTCAGATCCTATTTTAAATGTATTTTAGAGGACTCCATTATCCAGCCCCATCTCCCTCTTTGATCTGAGCACTCTCCAAAAGCTTTCATCTAAACTAGACCACTAAACTGGCTCTGACGTCTGGCCCTTTATTTTTATCTCCTAATTTCACCCATGTGTATAATTAATCTGCCTGAAACATTGTGAAATCGTCCTTAACCCTTTGTGAGCTGAATCGCATGAGTGAAGGCGATTCCAGGTGATTCTTTTTTTGTGGAGTGGTGATCGAATGAAGAGAAAAACCTTTGGTGTACTGCTGTTTGCAGCCACATGTATGCAACAATCCTTATAAAACTTTTAAGTTGGTTCTGCTGGCTACAGTAGAGTACTGTGCCCACTCACTATGTGTCAGCTGTATGAATAATATGAATGATTTTTGGGTAGGTATATATATTACTTTAGCATAGTTTGACTGGGGCAGTGAGGAGGTGAAGTTGGGACTTCTCCCAAAAAGTAAATGTGTTACTAACTGAGTTACTCCACTATAAAAGTAACTAGTTACCAGGGAAAGTAACAGTTGCATTACGGCCGGATGACATCATCATATGGTTTTGTTTATGTGCATGTTGCAGAGTGTGGAAATAAAGGACCAGCGGGGGGTGGACTTTTCACCTTTCTTGTAGATCTGCCCCCAATCCATTTCTTGAACTTTTTTAACTATAAAGACCTTTAACACAATCCTGTAGCTCCCCCTTTGTGCCTATAAACTCCTTTGTGCCTACAAACTCCTTTGCGCTTATAAACTGTTTTGGAACTTCCAATGGCATACACAGGCCTCTTTGTGAATTACTGTATCAATATATTATGTCTCCATTTCATGTTGCTGATTGTCAAGAGGAGACAAGATGCCCCCTCTTGACAATCGACCACCAAAATACTTGGTTATTTTTGATAAAACTTTATCTTTGATTCTCTCCAATTGTGATACTGTTAACTTAATATAACTTTTGAAGTGTGCTGTATAATTTTGAGGGCAATATGTGTCATTGGCTGTATTCCAGTCCTACACAGAACAGTGATTTTTATCTGTTGTGTTAGAGTGGTATGTTGTCAGTATACTTGGATTCAACATATATGTGTATATGTTTATGTATGTATGTACCCCTATAAGTAGAGTCACATCTGCTGCTTATTCTATTAGCCCTGATGAAGACACACAAGTAGTCAAAACACGTTGGTCTGACTTAAAATAAAATACACTGCAAATCAGAGTGCCTCTGCCATCCTTCTTTTTCTACAAATATTCTGATGATGTTTCAATAATTTGCCAAAAATGGGATCAAATGTGGCTGGAAATGTCTTTGGTGAGGTTCAAGTGTAGCAAAGAATGTGAATAGTCCATAAAATTAATCACAAAAGGGCAGAAATATCTATTTATACCATTGTTTGGGAAATTACACAATAGACATTTTGTTTTTTAATCAGCTTGTTTGTTGTTGTTTTAATATATAGTTAAATATAGTTTTGTTCATG